>JAITYT010000052.1:1906787-1927348 GCA_025433975.1 Liostenogaster flavolineata
TTAGTATCTTCGTTCCCCTCGTTCTTTGCCCCACTCCTTACCGTGTTAAGCATCGGATCCCTATCTCCGGGAAGAAATCGAGTGGTCAAGACGACAACGTTTTCGAACGATCTTCCAATACGCTTTCGGTAGCTCCGCATAGTCTTTGGGGTTGCCTCTCGAGCAAAGTAATTGCTGTTTAACCCTTGCATCTCGACTGGAGCGTTTAATGCCGTGATCGTAAGAAACAAGGGCGTTGCGTACGACGATTTTACGTTACATCGTAGTTTCTTTGGCCTCGTAACAACGTCGAAGGGAATAAAATAAATCGGCCCTTCGAAGTTGTTCCTTCCGCGCGTTGCCAAATCAATTCGATAAACTAAGCAACGTCTATTTCCACGTTTCTAGCCTATAATAGGTCGAGCGCTTATAATTTTTTCCGTTGTTATAACGTACTTAGGCGCAAAGCGACAATTTTTTAAGGGATCGATGTTCGATGCTCGCTCGAATTAAGACAGATATTTATTCGAATCTTCGTTAACTCGCGTCCATATTCTTAAATGTAATAAATATTGCGTTTCATAATGTAATAATTGTAATAATATATATATATAAATAAAGCGAGGCGAAACGACACTTTCCAAGAAAAAACGTTCCAAGCATCGATTACCTGTCGTGTTACGAGTTCGGAGTAATTTCCTCGATATTTCCTTCAAATTTCAACGTATTTGAACAAGCGACATCGGGTTAAAAAGAAGGACGCAAGAAAGACGAATATAGAAACTGGGAATCGACGTGTCGCCATGGCAGCGACATTCTACGCAGAATGAATTATTGTTTTTGGATTCGGAGTCGAACGATACGGAGAAACGTCGCCTTACGTTTCGAAAATATGGAAGAAAAGAATTGCGACTGGAACGAGGATCGGTCAACCTTCGAACGATATCTCACTGAGAAGCTTAGAGAAGTTAGAAGGAGTTGGACTGTTCCGTCGCGGTTCTTCTTTAGCCGCGAAACGCCGCCGTCTGACGACGACGCGTTCGTTGAATTAGGCGCGTCCTTCCCAGTGTCTAAAGTTAGACGTTACGAGAGGGCGCTGAGAAAGATCACATCACTTCGGACGCGCACGAGGCACGAACGAATGCGACGAGCGGATCGTTCGAGTTTAAACACTTTTTTCGTCCTTTTCATGCGGATCGCACGGAGACATTCAACCACCTGATCGTCGACAACCATTACCATTCTCTCCGATTCTTGCAACATGAAAACATTCAAGACATAACCTTCTTTTTCACCTTCGTCGATCTTTCGAAGGATTTAACGTGGTCAAAATTTTCCCTTCGGAAGAAAACCATCTCCAAGAACGAGCGAACGTGAGACCAATTCCGTCTCCGACCGAACCTTCCATATTTCTTTAAAACGAAATTACGCGATCAAGTCTCCGCGAACCCCCAGAAGCAACTTCAACCTCCGATCTCGCGAAAGAGCTCGTTCGCCTCCGAAGTGACTTCTCCACGCGATCTCTCGATTCTAGCTACCAACCCCTTCCTCCTCCCTTGTTCAGCTCGAATTTTACCTCTAATCCCGCGGAAGGTCGTCCAATTCCCCTTTCTCCCTCTATTTTCCCTAAATCAGCCTCTCTCTCTCTCTCTCTCTCTCTCTCTCGGCGAAATCACCTTCGTTCACGCTGCCGGATCTTCGATGACGGCGACGCTGGATGCAGCCCTGGATGACGCGGCCACCGGTGAATTTGTTCGGGTCGAGAATGTTCTCGACGGAGAAGGCGAGGCATCTCTTGCTCGACTGAACGGCACCGGCGGTGGTGGTGGTGATGCTGCCGGTCGGCGGATTGACGTTGCCGCGAGTCGCGTTTCCGCCGGAAGCCGCGCAGATCGTCATGACGGTGGAGCCGGTGGCGGCGTGGCCCGAAATGTAGACGGAGGGCGCGACGTGAGGGCCGATCGCCGTCTGGCCCGCGTTGCCGATCCCACCGACGATTCCGCCGACGATCCCCCCGCTACTCTGCACGCAACCGAAGGGATGAGAGCTCCTGCCGCCGAAGGGACCGGAGTACTGCTCCGTCGAGGCGCACCGCGAGGACGGCGCCGTTAGGTCCACCGGGCTGCTCGGATTGCTCTCCTCGATCTCCTCTTCCCGACACACGTCCACCTCGACGTCCTCCTCGTCCTCGCGGTAATCGCCGTTTCGATTCGTCTCCTCTTCTTCCTCGTCCTCTTCCTCGTCCTCCTCCTCCTCGTCCGCCTCTCGATCGTCCTCCATCGCGTTCTCGCCGACTCGAAGCTCGTCCTCCTCGTGGTCCAAGCCGTCTTCGTTGGAGCGTCTAATTTTTCCATCCAATCTCGCGTATTTTCTCGTTCCACCCTGACCGAGCACGTTTTTCCTCGTCTCTACGACGACGTCGTCGTCGTCGTCGTCGTCTTCGTCCTCCTCCTCGTCGTCGTCGTTATCGACGCGTTCCTCCATTTCATCATAGTCGTCGTTGGTCCTCGCGTTTTCCGAACGTTTCCCTCGACGTTGCGACGGATCCAAGCCTCCCGACGTCGACTCGTCGCGCTCGTCCTCCATGTCCTCGTCCTCCTCGTCGGGCAACGGGTCGCAGTCCTCGTCGTCCTCGTCTTCGCCTTCCATACCGTGGCCATTTTCCATTATTCTTCTTCTTCTTCTTCTCCTCCTTCTTCTGCGCCTTCTCCTCATCGTCGTCGTCGTCGTCGTCGTCGTCGTCGTCGTTGCAGTCGTCGTCGTCGTCGACGTCATCGCAGTCGTCGTCATCGTGGTCGTGGTCGTAGCGATCGACGCCACGGCGCTTCTTCTTCCCTCGATCTTCCACGCGTCCGCCTCCTCGAACCGATCTTGGTCCGAATTGCGTCCAAAGGACCTCGAGATCGGCGAAGCCAACGGCATCGGCGTCGACGACACCGTCGTCAGCGTCGTTATCGACGTCGCCACCGACTTGGGTGACAGTGGCCTCGTCGCTAGGCCACTGCTCTGCTGATGCTGCTGATGCTGTTGCTGGTGCTGGTGCTGATGCTGCAATTGTTGTTGGCGAACGTTCTCGTACCTCAGAAAGGAATCGCCGGTTCTTACGTGCAGCAACACGTGCCGCCTCTCCTGGTGAGGCGGCAAGGACAGGGCGAGACGCGCGTCCGCCTCCTCCCTGGGCAGGACGACCGGGCCCAGGGGCGACACGATCCTACCCTCCTGCATTCTCCACATCACACGATCTAGGATCGACGGTAATCACGTGGCTTCACTCTATCACGCGGCACCCTTTCCTCGTGGCCGACTCGTCTGCCTTTACCATGTCCACGACAACGACAATAATAACAACAACAACAACAACAACAACAACGACAACAACAACAACAACGACGACGATGACGACGACATCGACGATCCCGACAAAGTGACCCAAGGGGGCCCAGGAGCGAGGGGGTCGACACCGATCCGACGGCAGAGTCGAGTTAATTTCACGCGCGTCACTGACACCACCGACGCGCTCCACTCATGGCGCGACGCGCCGCGACGCACCGCCGTCGAGGTCGTGGCCGGACAACGCTCGAGTGGAAGACGACGACACGAAGCAACGCGTACTGTTCCTCCACCACCACTTCCACGTCGGCACCTTCTCCACCCTCGTCGATCGTACCGTGCACCTTCTCGTCGTTGACCTCGACGTCGTCGTCGTCGTCGTCGTCGTCGTCGTCGTCGTTGTCGTTGTCGTTGTCGTCGTCGCCGTCGTCGTCGTCGTCGACGACGCGCCCGACGAATTAACAGCGACGACGTCTTCGGTACGACGACGAGGCGCACAACGCGTAGGTGGAAACGCGGCGGCTATCCCGCGCGTTACTTCGCCGTGGAGCCATGGTGCCGGAATAGGTGGTATATCGTGGTATTATTAGTCCGAGTACCGTGCGGCGGTAGCATCGTGCGGCGAGAGGCGACGAGGCGCGTCGGGAGCAGGGGATGGTCGCTACGCCTCGAGTGGGCGTGGCCAACCCCGCGGCGCTTCCCGGAAAGCCGCGACCAAAGGCCAATGGGCGTGAGCCCCGATCGGTTCGCGGGGGTTGCGCGCACACACGTGGACCACCGCATACCGACCGACGCCGCGATCGTCGCTACTTGCTCTCTCTCTCCCTTACCCTCTTCCCCGTCCGTCATCCTCCCTCCTTCGGTCCGGGTAGGCGTGCGCGCTCGCGCGTTTCCACGAACCCACACCCGCGCACCGCTCCCATGGTTAACCGTGAATGGACGAGCGTCGAACGGGAACGGAGAGAGAGAGAGAGAGGGACGAGCGTGCAGACGTTTCACGGTCTCCGCGAGCGCGAGCGAGCTTTCGCCAGATACTCCAATATGTACACAGGCCTGTTCCTCCCTTCTCCGTTACTCCGACGTGGCTCTCGAGTTACCACCACCACCACCACCACCACCACCACCACCACTACTACTACTGCTATCGCCAAGACTGGAACGAGCCATCGCCATCCCCTTCCCACGATCGGACTGGCTAAAGTGGTTTGTCTTTGATTTAAACACCGCCGCTGCCATCGCCTCCCTCGCTCCGATGACGTCGTCGTCCGTGGACGAATTTTCTCTCTCCTTCTCTCTTTCTCTTTCTCTCTAGCGCGGTTCCTTAATTGACGTTAACGCGCCCACGGTTCCGACGTATTTCCCTAACGTGGAAAAATGACGGTACGTAGACGGTGTCGAATGACCGCCGGTGATCGGTTGGTCCGCTCAAACGAGTTGCGTCCGATCAAGCGTCTGGCTAGCTACTGGTCGTTGATTTTTTTTTGTCAGAGCGATTGCAGGCGGACTAGAACGATCTCGATAGGAACGTTCTGTCCGTGACTGTGTTGGTATCCTTGATGAACCGACGGTGGTCGCATCGGTGTGGACGACCAAGGCGGTAGCGACGTATTGGGGTACCCCGTGCTGCAGCGTGCAGTAATCGTGCCGACGAGTATAATCGCGGCGGCTATGCCGTGGGGCATCTCGCTCCGATCCTATTTATCCGTCTTCGTTTCTCTTTCGTCAGTTCTGGGTGCAGCAACTAAACCAAAATCAACACTCTGGCGGATGGATGGCCGAAAACGAGCCGCTGCCGCCGCCGCCGCCGTTGCTGCTGCTGCTGGCTGTCGTTGCTACCGCCGTCGCTCTTAACTCCAGCACACGGATATTGTTTACCCGACCATTTAGGTAATTGCTGGCCTACCGCTCTGCCAGCCAATCGAACGTAACCGGCGGATGAGCCTGCAATACCGAGCTTGTACCCTCTCTTTGCTCTATCCCCTCCTCTTCTCCTCCCTCCTCGAACTCGCCGCTACGGGTTCCTTCCCCCCTTTCCTCTATGTGTGTGTGTGTGTGTGTGTGTGTGTGTGTATCTCTCTCTCTCTCTCTCTCTCTCTCTCTCTCTCTCTCACACACGCACGCATATCCAATATTCCCCTACGGCATGGCCGCGCGCGATCTTTTCCTCCCTGGCTGTGCCTTGACGTGCATGATTCCCATCGACCCCCGTGGGTCCGTCGATCGACGCATTTCTATCGCACTTGAGTCGACGATCGTCATCGAATTAACTCCGGGTCACTCGCGGGAGGAGAGTCCTTCTCGAACGAGAGTTCGCTTGGATCTTCGGCTTACGTCGAATCGCGATGACGTAAGCCGAAAATCGTCGAACTTAACCCTAGATTCGTAAACACTCGGCTACGGAAAATATGTAAACTCTTGTAACTTTTAAAGCGATGTCGATTGCTCGGTATAACTATTTTCATCATTTTCGTTTGAGGAAATTAATTATTAATAAAGAACTTTTCAAGTTTAAAGTGCGTTTCGTTGCTCCTTGTACTCTATGAAATAAAAACCATCGATATAATGTGTCCGTCTCAGAGACGAATGTTTATGAACCTAGGGTTAACAGTTGGCATGCTTAAGGAAGCGTCTTTAACGATAGGCGACGTTTCAAACGTTTCGTACTTTCGTATATCGATAGCTGAGAGCTACTCAATTCGAACCGGGTAGCTTTAGACGATGGCGGTTTGAACGTCTTGATGCCATTTCGTGTCGTAGTATCGCGTGATGCGTTGCCAAGTTCCATGTAATTCGTCGATGGCGCGTCCAATCACGTTCGATGTCATGTCTAGCGATGAGACTAATACGCGTAAGAAGTTCGATAGTATCGATATGTTTCGAAAGCAATGGCTAGAAAGGTATAAATTGAAATTTCTTCGATACTTGCCAAAGCGAATACATCGATAAAAATATCGATAGTTTTGGGGTTCCAGCGAGCTGATCATCTTTACAAATTCTCGCGTGTACGTTGTTCGTTCCTGACTTTACCAGCTTCGTAAATCTCTAGCCTGGCTAATTTGTTCGCGGTTGAAGGAGAGTTTGAAAGTTCGACTCGCATCTCGCAGGGGAAGAAGTGCTACCAGAATTATCAAATAAGTGTCTTAATTTTTTTATCTTCGTACATATCTTTGTTTCGAAGGAATGTTGATTGATCCGTGGTATTCCTGTGTCGATTAAGAAAGAAACGTTGCCAATAATGAATACCAAGTTCAACGAGCATCGATGCTTCGTACTTAGGATACGATCAGTCGCGTCGATGCAAGCGCTAGATGCGTTCGATCACGAGTCGGAAGAAGCTTATGATTTTTCCATCGATCTAAACGCATTCGATTCAACAAGGATTTAAATATTGTTAGCGACGGAAAAGAATTAACTTGCTCTGGAACGTGCCTCGCCGCCGCATTATCGAGTAACGATTTACGATCTTGCATTTGACGACTTTATGTAATCGTGCCATTTCGATGTAACGTTACGTAATGTGAAATTAAAATTAAAACAAAAATTAATGTTAGGCACGATCTCCACGAGGATTTATCGATAGTATACATCGCATAAACGACGACTTTTTATTGCGTTATAATATTTCGGTCTTTTTAAAAGAAGTTTAAAAATTTACAAGAAATGTACAAATACTTTATCGATCACAATGTGCGCAGTTCTCCTTATATTGTATTTTATCTCTGTCTCAAAACATCTAAAATGTCTCGAACATACAAATACGTTTTGCTTTTCGCAAGAATCATAGTGCGAACAAAAATGATAATTAATCTATCGAAAAGTTCCGTCGCATAATGTCATCGCAAACTCCTTCAACATTGACTCCTACGTTGCATTTCTATGTATGTGCTTGATGTGTGCGAGAAGAGACGGTCAGCAACCATAAAAATTATATCGTTCGACAACGATAATTAATCTATCGAAAACGACAGAACTTTCCGGTGGACTTAATATTTACGCGTAATACCTAGAGTAGCGTCACGATGATCAAGGTTCCTCCAAAGTGGACTCGACGCGCGTCCATGGGGTGTCGCGAGCCTCCTTACGATAAAAGATACTCGAACATATCCGGCTTTTCCTTCCACTTGGCTTTCTTTAGGCTAAAACGCCTGTCACGAAACAGCATTATTATCGTCGTCATTGTCGTCGTCTTAGATACTTCTCGTTCGCGAGAAAATTATCGACAGTGGTCGAGGGAAATTGAATGGACGAGCGACTACGGATCGATTGCCGCGTGGATATTTAACGGTCGATTGCGCGGCGAGTCGCGCCGATATTCGCGCTATATCGTTTCCATGGGAGCGGCTGAACGACATCCGTGACGCGAATTCCTGCGATTCACGCTTACGCCGATTATTATAACGTCGTTGAAAAAAATCAGTCGAGGTGAACAGAGATGAGAGTAAGAACGTAGTGCGCAATAATTTACTTAGACGATTTTGTGCGTAAAATGGATGCCACGATGAAATACGCAGCATCGCTAATCGTAGAATTTTCACGGTCCTACAAAAATAGAAATTTTTAGGAAAGATCCGTCGTTGAGTTTCTTTTTAATCAACTTTCGAGTAGATATCGGTGAGTTTGCTATTACATCGAAAGTAGTTTACTCGCTTGATGTGTAAATAAATGTATTAATTGAGGCAAAAAAGATGCGTCGTACTTCTTATTTTCGTTTCTGATTCGTATTTTTCACGATAAATCCCACCGAATAAATTAATCGAAGCATAAAGTATTCTTAACCGATTCGTCAACGCAAAAGTATCGATTGCACGCAATCTTTGATAAACCATAAACACATGGTATTTTTTCTCGTCGAACTGCTCGACTTTGAATGTATCGTGCTTGTTTGCCCTTGCATAATAATAATTATTTGTAAAACGCTCCATTAAGCGTGGTGTACCTTTGATAGAAAACCAATAAGATTTCGCTGTACAGATATAAAGTAATTTATATACATTTGAGGTAAAACGTATCTTCGAATAGAAATAAATTTTCACGTGCAATTAGCTAATTTACGACTATTAAATAACTTGTAGAAATTTTATGAGAGAATTATTACCGGAAACCTCGTCGTTACTCGTTAATAGTTATGGGATGGTAACTTACGTTTAACAACAACGAAAATAATGTGTTAAAGCTAACGATAGATCTTTTTATTTAAAATACTTAAGATAATGACAAAGACGTGACGGAACTACGGTCTGTGGCGAATCCACTACACTAAAGTATATTGCTCTACACGACTTTCGGCCGACATTTGTTTTCCACTTTACGTGATAAGATATTCATACAAGGTTAATATTTACATGTCGTTGTGTATAACTTAAACGAATTTCAGGAGAGAACGGAACAAAATTAAATAAATGCTATTTTTTCTGTTTAATTCTAATTGAAAGCTGAAGAAGAAATGAATAATTCACCTAAAAATATATTCTTAATTATATTAATCTACACCCAGTCTGACTAGTAGTGAATACTTAGAACTAGTTCGGTTCGTTACTTCAGCCGAATAGGTTAATATTGCACTGCATATTCAAATATTGGAGTTTAATTAATAGTTATAAAAGAAGATAGGAGCGATTCACAAAGCGATACTAAATTCCAAAAAGACACTTCCTTGTCAAACAGGTTTCAATAACTTTGTGACTACCTCTTAGAGTAAAATCCATAATTGAATTTCGAAATTTTCAACGATCTTTAAAAATCAATAATTGGTTTGTAACTGCATATCCAATAAAATAGGATTTCATAGAAGTAACGTACGAGTATCGAGTGAAGCTACATTTTTGTAGAAACACATCGTCAGTTGTTTAGCTTTAAAATTAGTCTCTTTCACACTTCCTAATAATAAATTAATAATATAGAATTTTTATCGTAACAGAAATACGAGAAACGTTCGTATTAAGAGAACGTAAAGATTTGGAAGGTCCCTCGATCTATAGATCTGTATTGCCTGCTTTTTAAGCAAGTATAACATTCCTAATAGCGTTGAAGGCTTTAAATCGTTATCTGTGTGTGTTTAGTTAAGGAATATATAGGATAACGGCACTGGGAACTTTACTCGAGTCTCTAAAACGCGTATCTCGTTCCATTACCTTCAGTTTTGGAGAGACGTTCCACTTGGAAGGACCGAGTTCGAGGAACTCGCATCCTACTGGTACCGATCGCGCATCGCATAAATTCTTTGGTAATTGCTTCAAATGGTCGTTCGAGTTAGTTTTCGTTGCGTCGTTATTTCCGCCTTTGCGTTGACGACGGTATAAATCACTGTATCATATAATACGCTCTTCTTCGTGAAATTCCATCAAACAGTAATCCTAAAATTATTGCCGAGACAAAAATAGAGCGAAAAGTTTCCTCCGCGCCTACGTGCTCGATGTTGCGAAGCGATTCTCGTAATTTGAATCAATTAGTATCTACGACTTGGCACACGACTTGCCTGAGAGGAAAATGACAAAAACAAATTAGGAAATACAAAACCAGATACTTATACATACTAACGCAGTGCCAGTTTTAATACGTAACAGAGATATTGCCATTTAGTTCCGCTTGTCGGAATTCTAAATACAAATCAGTCTGATAGCTACGGTGTTTCGGGGACGGTTCGTTGATTCATGAAAACGATACAGTCTATGTATTTCGTTATACCAAGCGCTTTGACGGCAATTCGAGAAAAACGTGAGTTCCTTGCCCTTTCTTTAGGTCGTGTTGTTTGCGATCCGGACGCTACAATCGTAACTTTTAATCCAACATTATTATACTTTTAGTTGGTGCTAACGAATCGAGATTTCACAATCTTAAGGACATTTTATTTTAGACTTTAGCATTAAAGAAATCGAGGAAGGTCTCGCGTTTTCATTCTTTCCTGCAATTGTACTTCTCGCAAATCGATTCGAATCGCATTCATTACCGGATAATAATCTTTTACTCGAATTTTTCTCTCTTCTTCAAGGTATAATTAGACGCTGGAAAGACGATTGGCGCGGAATCTTGACATTGGAATCATTCGTTTCGAACTAACTTAAAGCCAAGGCCGAAATAAATAAATTGAACAAAACTAGAAGCATTTACAGTGAAAAACTAGTCCTTACAGCTAACAGTAGCGAAACCCATACGTTTACTACTTTATTTATCCTATCTCTTTCTACTCTTCCCAGTCTCTCCCTACTCTTCTTATTGTCCTTTAACTCGTTCCCTTAGTCGTTACTTTCTTATACTTTATTCGACAATTATAACTGTTTGCCATTATTACATAAAAAATAGGTGCGAACTAACAAAGAAACTAAAGTAACTTTACTATAAAAGACTACTTTTATAGTAGTACTTTTATAATACAATATAATTTGCTCAATAGTAAAGATATACTTTATCATTAAAGAAATCAGAGAAGGATCTCGCATTTTCTATCTCTTTCACGGTTGTACTTCTCGCTAATGACGATTCGATTCGAGTCGAGTCGCATTCGTTATCGGTTAAAATCGTATCTTCGAGCAAACCATCCTCGCGGTCGTTACGTACGCGAGCAATTGCCAGAAACGCGACGGTGGAACGTAGGAAGGAAAGATCGGTAAAATCGTTGTTTTGCCCGAGGCAATAAACGCGGCGAGGTTCCGCGTTCGCTCCTCTATCAACGATAATTACAACGACGACGCAGGGAGTCGTTGGAAACGTTGACGCACCGCGACATTACGCACGAGGAGCGTCGCATCGCTTCGTCTCGCTCCTAACTACGTAGCGATTAAGCTAGTCGCATTAGCACTACGTCGTACCGCATCGATAAATATTTCACGCGTGCATGCGCGCATGCTCGTGCGACTATAGCCAGTCGTCGGAGTTATTACGGTACGGTAGATCGAAGCGTGACAATCCGTTAAATCCGTTAAGTCCGTGAAATCGCGGCGCTCCGTTAAATCGAGGGTTCACCGCGTATTGCGCGTTGCATCGGCGTAGCTTGCACCACACGATCTTTGCGTCTATTCGGAAAGCAGTTTACCCTTTTTTTTTTATGGAAATCGTAATCCACGCGCAACCTCGGATCGTTCATCGAACATTCGACGAAATTCTGTCGACTTTTTTCAAAATCCTCGAGAGTCGTCGTCTCTTTTCGTCTATCTTCCGATAGTGTCGTTCAAAGGACACGCCAGAATTCAAAGATCGTTAGCTTATGGATACGAGCAGCCGCCTTTTACGTACGCTTGTATATAAATATATAAATTTAGACAATTTATATACCAATTTTAAGATTATAAAATTAATGAATCTATAAGCTATATATTAATATATAAATATATAGTACAGACAGTTTAGATACTGATTACCACCTTGCTAACGCGTTTAACGGAACCAAGAGATATTGGAGCCAGACTAAGGAGGAGAAATTATTCGGTTGCACAAACAATTTTGTTTTCGTTGCCGAGGTAAATGCCACTCGCGTTTCTATTCGAAGTATTCAATATCACAGATCGTCGCAGCATCGACCGATCTGCGCGCGTTATCCGTCGAAATCTAGTTTTCACCATTACAGCGGGGAAGCGATAGCGCGCGGTTTTATTCTGGCAAAAGCCGAATCCGCGTCGAACGAAGTGAAAATTTAACAGTCGAACTTCCTGCAGTGCGCCTTTCTCTTTCGACGTCGTTCGATCGAATCGAGAGGATGCGCGGCGCAACGTCATTGTGCGGAACGCAAGGAACTTCGACGAGGAGCCTCGAGATTCTACGAGTTTCAATGCTTCATCCGGAGCGTAGCACCGAAGATGATGATAATGACGAACCCGACGGCGGCGTCGGACGATCGCCTCGTTAAAAGGACGCATCGTTAAACTCGTGGAAAGGCAGGAGGAGAGCGGAGCTCGTCGGGTCGCAGGTGAATTTTGAGTCGATGGATCGGTCCACCTGTCAAATCCGTGTAGATTTAGGCGGGCGTACCTAATAGTTCCGAAACGGTGTGCTGGAGTCATTCGGGGGGGAGGGGGCAGGAAGGGCGACGG
This sequence comes from Liostenogaster flavolineata, assembly GCA_025433975.1. Lineage (NCBI taxonomy): Eukaryota > Metazoa > Arthropoda > Insecta > Hymenoptera > Vespidae > Liostenogaster > Liostenogaster flavolineata. The sequence goes on from JAITYT010000052.1 coordinate 1,919,120, forward strand.
GGTAAGCCGTAGGCGAACGTTTCCGATAGACGACGAAAGGAGAGGAACGAGCTGGGAAAGGGGTCCAATGGTGGAAGCCAGGAAGAGAGGGAACGAAGAAGCGGGGAAGGGCAGAGGAGTCGAGTGGGGAGATCGAACAGACCAGCCGTGACCAATTTGCGCCCGTTCGTGCTCTCGATTCTGATCTCGATTTCGTTGTATCGTGCGAACACACACACACGAAAACAGAGGCTCGATCCTGGAGCACACCGACAAGCGGAACGAAGGCAGGCGAGCGCGCTTTCGCTCGTCTCGAATCTTCCCTTCCCGATGCAACGCTCTTGTCACGACGTCCAGGCCAGCCTACACCTTTCTATGAAGCTAGCTACTCCATGCTAGCGTCCCCCTTGCGTCCTATCAAAAGATATTCGTCAGAGAAAGTCGCGTTGTGTCGCTCGGTGAGCCAACCACCCTAAAAGTTTCACGCCTATCTGGACCAGCGACGGCGTCTATTCGCGCCACGATAATTGGCCAATTAAAACCGGGCGACCATCGAGTTACCTGCCATCGTATAATTATACGGTATCCTCGTGGCGGTTCGACCACGTATCCACGCGACCGTCCGGGGGCAACGACGAACGCGGGGCGGTAGGAGGGATAGGAGGGAAGGAGGACGACGGAGAGGGGAGCGCCACCGCGCCGATGGAGGAGGGATCGAGGAGAGGAGGGGAAAGGGTGACAGTCGGTAGCGGTATAGCGCTGGAGGAAGAGAAGAGGTCGAGGTGGAGGAGGAAGAGGAGGAGGGGGAGGAGGAAGAGGAAGAGATCTGGGATGCGAGAGGCAAATCTAGAGAGCGAACTATACCTCCGTTGGAAGGAAGGAAGGAGGGTGGAATCGACTATTCCGATTACGTGGCTTCGAATTCTACGACTACGGTTATCCTCGCCCACCTACCCGTTTCCTCTTTTCACCCTTCTCTAGCCCGTATCGTTCTCTCTCATTTTCTCTCGTCGTCTCTTACTGTATTTCGGTCTTTTCCTTATGCGTCTCTTTGCTCGTGCTTTCCTTCTCTCTCTCTTCTTTCTCTGTTGCACGACCGACCGTCCGTACTTCTCTACGTAAATCAATGCGGCCGGCACGACGCCCTCTCCTTAACCCCGAGACGCATGACCAGAATATTCTTCGGCTTTTCCTTCCACTGCGGTGTTTACTCGCTTTCTTTTCTTACGTCGTTAATATGCCGTTAACGGGCGCGAAATATCGCGTAATCGATGCGCTCACTCCAATACGCGTGATTATTTTATATTTTTCACGATGTTTTATCGGTGCCTCGTTCTCCGTTGGGTCGAAAATGTTACGCTCGAAAGCTTACTTTTTACGCCGAAGCGAGCAAATTATCATTGTTGTTATCGGACGTTAGAGTATTCGATAGATAGTATTACGTCGATCGTAGTAGATTTAACGATATCGCGAGGAATTTTACTTCGCGGATCGTTTTTACACGTAGGTGGAAATCTTTGTTGGATTTGCTCGAAGAACGATTCGATAAAGAGAAGAGGAGGACGAAATTTCGACGAGTTTTTACGCTCGACTCGAGGAGAATCGCTTTCTTGCTCGATCGTACCGTTGGCGGCCATACCGGTCGACATACATCACTGGCGGTGGTAATAGCGCGTTTCGAGCCGACGCGTTAGTAGTATTAATCTTAATGACGCGCGGATTACCAGAACCGACTACGATAATTGGAGCAGAGTTTCGCGTTTCTTTTTAAATCGCGATCATCCCTTAGCAATACGGCCAATCGTCGAACTTACGATTACTTGATCGAAAGGAGAGATTTCGATACGATTACGAAAGTAGTAACGCAACGGCATTAAATCGTTGAAAACGTTTCGATTATCATATCGTATTTGCCGTTATTATATTACCTCGTGGCGGTATCGTCTATTCGATGAATTATTACGCAGATATTATCGCAACGACTCGTAAAATATATAATCGACGCGTCGCAACGCGGTAGGACCCAATACTATGTCGCGCGCTTTATTCGATAGCGTATTAATTATTAAACGTCATAAAGAGAAACTTTACGATTGATGCACGATGCGAATAATAAAATATGCTTCGTAGGTTGTTAGATTAAACGATAAGTAACGGCAACGAAGAACTCATGTCGGTCTATATGCGATGTAATCAAATCTCTGTTAAATACACAAAGTTATCTCGGACGATACCTTTTGCGTTCCGTACTTGGAAGCCGCCGCCAATGAACATGCATACAACGCAATTACCGCACCTCATTTATCACATAAAAGGACTTGTTCGTTATTAAGTGTTATTAACGCGCGAATATAGACCGCGAATTAAAGTTCGTACGAGACATATCCCACGGTAATCGTAAAATCGCTCGTTTTCAGCGATTCCTTGACAATCGCGAGTAAAATAGCGGGGCTAAACGATAATTCGTACGAAACAAGAAATACGAATCGTCGATTTACATCGAGGAGAGGATGTTATTCCGCAGGCTTTACGCATTTTTTCATAACTCACGAATCCACTCGCTGTCTATCTGTGCGATTCTTTCTTTTCTTGTATTTTTTCGTTTATTTCCTTTTTCTAAATTGAAAAATCGAAAATTCAATACCTTCTTTCCAATTACAGCGAAACAAACACGTTTCCACATTAGCGCGAACAAAGTATCCTACGAGAAGAGACAAATTTCACATAAAATCACGATCGATGTATTAGGTTGGCAACTGAGTTCCCTCGGTTTTTTTAAAAATTTTTTAAAAGTTTATCTTTCGATAAAAATTTGTCGAATTAAAAAGAATAAAAAAAAAACAAGAAAAAATGTAAAAAAATGGCGGGAACTCAGTTGCCAACCTAATAAATCGAATGAACGATGGAATTCGTTTGAAACGATAGATGAAACGCGTTAATGCGATCGCCGTAGATCATCGACTGGGAGGAATGAAACGCTTTGTTACGGTCCCTCTCGTCACGGTCAGTCGGAGCGACGCTCTCGCGCACGAGAAAAGCGCGAACAAGAGGCGGCCTCGTTTGTTCGCACGAATACGTTGCTAATTCCCCTTTAACGGCGAGCGGTATTTCTTGGTCGTGGAAGGTAGGCGGATATGCGCTCCGCGTAACATAATGACGTACCGCGTGTAATCGCATAAACGTTAATCGTTAACGACTACTTGCGCTTTAACCGTAGCTCGTACGAATAACAACGGGTACCGGCACGCGACCGAGCCTCCAAACTTCGTCCATCTCAACTTCGACTTTCCAATGAATAATTCGCCACTACCGAAATTATTTACATATCGTAATAATATAGAGTGTCGCATAAATATATTTGACTGCGAATGTTAGGTTTGCCCTATGAGTTATTTAAGATGTCTGCGTACGTCGGAATGTTGTTTCATGTATATTTAAACGCGCGTATCTATTCGGTCGTTTTATCGTTAGTTCATATCCCGAATCATGAATATTTAAGGAAATTTTACTTCATAAGTCGTCGATATAATTTATTTGCCTTTTTGCACTCTGTAAAAACCATTTAATCGATTTTTATAAGGGAAAAGTACAGTAAATTATTTTCCACGGTAAATACGTCGACGTACGTACGTGAAGTGTGCTCGCATAAACGTATAAATAATTCTTTACGTGTTCGATCTACCTGAAATTTCGAAAAAATCACAAAAATCGCGTAACCGAATTTCATCGTCGATTAGGACGAATTTAGGAAAAATCAATACAGAGTTATACATATCATCGGCAACGAACACTTCGTGCCGATCGTTCGTATAATTTCGTTTCTTTTTTAAACGAAGAAACGTTGTTTTTACGAAAAACTGTTGGGGAAAGAACGATATTACTTTCCGAACAACCAAATAAAATCTCGTTCGTCGAACGTCAACGATCTCCGTCGAATGGTCGTCTGTCGACGCTCGGTGATCGCGAACGACGGTTGGATGCGACTACTCCTTTATCGGATAGATTTTACGCTAAATGTGCCAAGTGGAAGCGGATCTGAAAACACTCAGGAACTTTTAAGCGTCTTCTCTTGTTGTACCGTCTCTCGTCGTTTTCGAATATCTTTTATTTCTCCCGCTTTTGGCACAAGTTCCGTTCAGTCGATATCCGTCGGCGTTACGAACTACGTCTCTCATATTTTCGCGCAGACGATACTTTCGAAGCACCGTCCGTAATGGACTTATTGTCAGCCGATTGAGTGTTTAAATAGACGAAGATACGTGCCGCGCATCACCGCGTCGTGATTACACGCTTATAAAGCGTTATTCAGCCTTTAATTGCGGGTGACTCAGGCTCGCGTGTCAAAGCAGCTTCCACGGCACGCACGCACTAGTCACGCGTCTCTCCGTGCTAAATTGTTTACGAAACAATCGATTACTGTCAGAGGGCCGAGCGATCTAATTAAATCCTCTTTAATTAAACGAAAAGTCGCTTTGAATTACGACACGTAATAATAAGAATAATAATAAAATTAAAAACAAAACATAGAAGAGTAAGAAAATTTCGTTCCCTTCTGGCTCCGACGAATACAGGTGTACATGTACGCGTAAGCATTTACACGCGTACTTTCTCGATCGTTTCTGCGTGTCTCTTCGTTTACGTAATGAAAGGTAAAGACCCGTCCGTTCGTTCGTCACGAAGAGGATCGATGGAACGGCGGAAGAAAAGAATGTCCTCGTTCTCGTCGTAGTCAAGGCGACATCGCACCTTTACGGATCTCAAAGGAGGCACGAATAACGAGGAGCGAGAACATTCGAGGACAGGGATATCGCGAGACGCGCATTCCAGGATAATGGAGATAACGGCTTGCCCGAATTCGCCGGTGCGAAGCTTCGCGAACGAAGCGATTACCTTTGATGATCCGCGCGAGGAAGGGAGCACTCGATCGCTTTTAAGCGCGCACAGGACCACGTTACCGTCACGCACGATGCGAAAGGGGCCGCCTTCATCGTACCGCTTATAAATTCTTAATTACGCGCATTGCCACACAATGGAAAACAATTTCACGCGGTTTAACCGGGGCACGACGACGCTCGCGTCTGCGTCGAACGCGCTCTCCAACGAGAAAGAGCTTCGACGAGAGGAGATTCGTCGTGGAAGTATCATACACATCGGCGCGTGTCAAGGGATTTCCTTGAAAATGTGATATTAAGCAGTCGAAAAAGTATCGAGCTCTTATTATATGAGTCGCGTCGGATCGTTCTTAGAGCTGAAAGTCGACGTTCGACGGTAGCGAGAGTGTACAAAAACTGTTGTGGAATGTCCTGCGGTTTATGGAAAAGTCAAGCGATCGATCCTCGTTTTATCGACGGAAATCTAAATAGACATAAATATGCTACATTCTCAATGAACGATTGCCGGAATTAGAAAAAATGTCGTAAGAGAATCGACGAAGAATTCTTGGGTATTTCGCACGAGAAGCGCGCCAGACTTCAAACGATAATTTTCCTAATTTTCCTAAATGAAAAATGGATTGGCTGCGGAGGGATAGAGAGTACGTTGGCCTGCTAGCTTCTCTGATCCGACGCACCCAGCGCAAGGCTTAAACCAGTCCGAAAGAACCAACGCATCGTCGTGCACTGGCGATTTGCAAAAAATATTAGCTCTACGCTAAGTTTCAACACTGATTCTTTCAACCCATTCAATGGATTTCTACGTAAGTGCTCGATGTATACGAGAAGATATGGTTAGCAACGATGGAAATTATATTGTCCAGTAAATACAAATCAATGTATCGAAAGTATTAGTTTCTTTGAGTTCGGACGGAACTTTGCGATAGCCCTGATAAATGAAAATTTCGAATGGACAGAGCACCTAAACATTTTGAGCGATAATCGAGTCGTTAACGAACAACAGCTTGCTAAAGGGGCGAAAAACGAACGTTACGCGCGATTAAAAACTGAGATTAGAAGTGTCGACGTACTCTAGGGAAAGTTGGCCGCGTTTGCCCTGAGCAGGACAGCGTAAGGGCGCTGAAGGGAGAAGGGGGACCGAAGACGATCGCTCGCGGGCGCGCATGCGCAGAGAGAGGGAGCGAGCGAGACGAACACGCGCGCCATATACATTACGTCGCGTTTGGCAGGGGTGGACGGTAGCGGGTATCGCTTACGCGTTATTATTGCAGCGATACGACACGCCACGGTGTCACCCGTGACCTCCCATGGGGACCCGTCGCGATATCATATATACAATGTAGGTACCAACTGTCGTGCCGTAGGCCGAAACCGGGGATCCCATGGAAACCGGCTAGGCGTGCTTTATGGCGCGTCAAATTAAAAGATTCCCTCCTTCGCGTTCCCTAACTGCGATCTGATCCACTCGAACGCGGTGCGAGCTCCGTCACGCGTCCTACCGACACCGACGCCGCCAACCACGTATCCATATCTCATAAGTGCTAGAGGAACAAGGAGAGGACGGACAGACAGACTAATCGTACGGATCGAGGATGCTTCGCGACGGTTCGCGCGCGTTCAACTCCGGAACGTACCTTTTCCCTTTATCGTTATCTCCGAACGATGATTTATTCGGTCACTTTCTCCCGCGTCTCCTAACCCTCCGTCGTATACGAAAGCAAATTCTTCGTCTTAGCCAATTACGCGAATATACTTCTTCGTCGATACCTCGACGCTTCGTTGCTAATTATTTGTCTGATACATTTCGTTGTTAATAATTGTCCAACGCTCGGTTGGATAGATTTTTTGCCATTTCTTGCTATTATTTGCGTAGTTCTGAGGCAAGAATTTCCAGCTTGATTTAATTCGATACTAGTGCTCAGTTTGAAAAAAATGACACTGTCTCGATGACGATCGGTTTCGGTGATCGGTTTTTTACCAGATACCAACGTGAAGATCGCTATTTAATTTTATGCGTTGACACTTGTATAAAAAATTATCCAAAAAGATATATCGAGTCGTGTATTAATTAAGATTTCATACATATTACTGTAAGAAACGAAGAATGCAAATAAATAAAATGATTTATTAGCTCACCATTAGCGAGCAAAGTAGAATGGAACATAAGGGAGTAGAGTAGAACTCTCGACATGACATAGAAAAAAAAATATCGTAAATGCTTTCTATTAAAAATATGGTAAAAATCTACGTGCTATTTTCGAAGCTCGTAAAAATTAAATCCATAAAAACTCCGTTTACGAGATGTGCCTCTCGGATCTTACCGAAGGGCAATTAAACCTTTTGTATTTATTATTAAATATTATGTTATATTAAAAGTTATGTATTTATTATTGTACATTTATATGTAAGGTGATTACGGAAGATCTTGGGTTTTCTGTTCTTAAGATTCTTCTAGGTATAGTAAGTTTACAGTCTTCTATTAAGTTACTTCTGTGAGAAAAATAATGATATAATAAGAAGTTGGTATCGTATACGCTTCTTCCGATAAATTATACTTCTTACTAACGTATCGAGCGTAGTTTGCTCTGATTGGCCTTAAGGTCTTTAATTGCGCTTAGAACGCAAATAAGGATAAAACGCGCGCGATGTCGCTTGACTTTACTACGCGACGCGTACAACGTAATTACGAGTATTATTCCGCGAATTTGCTTGGTTAAAGGATCGAGAGCGAACCGGTCAATGACATCGTTTCGATAATTCATCTAAGCCGAACGAAGTAACAACGGGAATGGCGCCATAGTTGAATGACCATTCATTTGTTTTGTCATTCGATACGATGCCCAGGCGGACTGAATTCCACGAATAAGCGCGGACCGTACGACGTCCTTCCAAAACATAAACACGGAAGATCGAATTACACGTCTAGACAGCCTTTGACGAGTTTTACTTACACATAGATGCTTGTTCGTCTACGCGTACGTGCGATCCACACGTTCTTACATCCGTACAAATCACGAAGGACTTTCAACGATTAAAACCCTTTCATTTACGAAACGAGTGCCACTTTCGCTACTACGAGCGACTATAATCGTCGAGAACTCACCGGAAAAAGACGAAGAAAGTCAAGTAAAAAAGCTCTGGATATAGGCTTTACGCGAAAAAATATCTTGTTTGGCTGAATTTAAGCGATGACTTGATATCTGCTTTGAAGAAAATAAGCGTAAATGCGTACAAAGAATCTGTAATTATTCAAAAGTTCTGTCTTTGAATACATTTTTTTGTGTTCACCCTTTCAGTGCCAGACGACGATATATCGTCGTTTGGAAAAGTTTCGAGAAACGCGAAGGACGACATATCT
>JAITYT010000052.1:1941450-1961762 GCA_025433975.1 Liostenogaster flavolineata
AACTAAATAATTATATATATTATATAATTAATTTTTTTTCTTAAAAAAAAAGAAAAAAATTTTCTTCGAAATCGGCACGAACTTTCCGGACAACCCAATGCATTATTTTTTCGCTCGACTCATATTAAACGATTCACTTCGAACCGAATGCTTCTTCGCTCTCAAATTTGTAGAAATAACTCGATTATATAATAATCTAACGATTCGCATCGCGAAAGCCAACGAGTTAAGCGAGATTTCGCCATCAGGGTTTTTCGAAGATGAAACTTCCTCGCCTGTTCGATGGACTTACGATATAGGTTTGGAAACCGATCGAGATTCAAATCGTACTAGACGTGCTTAAAATACTCGTGAACCGGTGAAAAATGCTGAAGCGACGAACACTGGACGTACCGAGGTGAAGGACGTTACTTCGTGGGTTGCTCGGTATCCCGTTAACCGGGCGAAATTGAGAACGAGATGGGATCGGCGAGAGCGCGTTGAAATTAGCGCGGCAAGGTGAGGAATTTTCGCGGTTTGTAGGAAGCCGCGTCGCTGCTACGAGAGGAACGGAGAAAAAAAGAGGAGAGAGAAAAAAATGGAAAAGGTAAGAGAAGAAGGGGAAGGGGAAGGGGAAGGAAGAAAAAAGAGCGACGCAGAAAAAAAAGCAGCGGAAAAAGCGCGTTCGTGGCAGCGAAGCGCCACTGATGGAGGAGGAAGGAGGAGGTGGAGAAGGAGGCGAGGCGAAGAGTGGAGGTGCGACGCGCGGAGCGGAAGAGACGAGGCTCATATCGTATTAATAGGCAATCCGGGCGGCCGAGGGGTGTCATAAACTCAAACCCCTAATACTCGCCTAAACTACCTCGGTTAAATAATGGAATCCCTATTCCCACTCGCCCTCGTGCTCCGCCAACCCCCTTGCTCTTCCTCGTCGCACAGTTCGCTCCCTCCACCGTCCCTCACCCTCGCTCTTCCTACCGCGCGTCGTCCAAAATTTCGTTCGTTTCTCGACAGCCGTTACGAGCCGACGCGACATCCACTTGCCTATGATACGTACGATATTCGCGATATTTTTCGTACGTACGATATTCGACGCATTGACTTACGAGAGATTGCAGGATCTTCGAAGATAACAGCTGAGATGCGCGAAATTGCATTTCTATGGGGGGTAAACGATGCCAATTGCGTCTCTGCGGTTCATTCGTGTCCAGAGGCGCGCGAATTGGCACGGCAGTACGTTTTGAAGGGGCCGATCGAATCGTATCGTTTTCATTCATTAACGTAATTCGCAATTGTTGGAGAAAGATTAAACGCGATGACTTTGTATTCGAATAATCTTGGCTTATGTATTCGTTATAATTTCTCGTAGGTCTTATTATTATTCTGCTTCGTTTCTCTAGGAATTTTTCATGGCAAGGCTGGTACGAATTTAAAGAGGAAAAAGTGCAAACCAAATCGATCGAACGAAGATTACATGGTTTTTCGATGGACGTCGTTTGCCGATAGCTCGAGAACGACCGAGCAGGCGAGTGTACCTCTTCCCGATGGTACAATTCGCAAACACAAACTTTTAATTCAAAACTACGCGATGGATAGAACGAGAGAGCTGCGTCCGGCAAGATGGACGAAATTTTTCCACGTATTTTTTTGAGGGATTTTATTCTATCCGTTTGACTCGACGTTAGGTACTTTACGCTCCGCTTCGATCGCGTTAAACGATCTATTTTAAATTCTTTTTTTTTATTTTGCAGAAAGTGTTTTTTATACATAAAAGAATATATCAATGTGATAATCGACTTCGCGTAAAAATCGTTTTAATCGCCATCCAGTCGTTTTGTCGCGTAAAATGGTCGCGCAAGTGGATGTATTTCGACTTACGCCTTGAAAAGTTTCGTTTCGATAGATTCTTTAAAGAATAGGCTATAGAGCTCGATGAATTTTATGATATTTTACAGTAAGATACTGTAAAACACGCAAGAGGTCATGAAATAAATAAATACTTTAAACGCCTCTATATCGCATCGATGAGAAAATTAGATACGCGGCAGCTCGGTAAACAAAAATATTCGATGTCGAAGGTAAAAACGACGATACGCGAAAAGGACGAGCATAGCGATGAAGTTCAAAGGTTTTCGCTCGTGACGATCATTATCGCGAAGCTGTCACGGTCGAAACTTAACGTAAGCGTAATTAAAATGGCTCGGTGAGAAGTTTGCATTTCGGCTTATATCCAACTACGAATTACTTTACGTTTAAGAGCTAATTAAGAGACTCGGTGGCTTGGTCCCTCTTTGGTAAGCGTCGACTACGCCGTGGCGTTGCGAAGGAATACATAATCTTCTTCTCTCTCTTTTTCTCTTCTACCTTTTTCCTCTTGCTTCTCGCCTCCTCGCTATCATTTCTTCGGCCTTATCGTGATCTTACACTTTCACGGTCTGCCATCCGTTACTTGGGATGCGCGTTTACGCATCCAGCGTGTTATAATCATTACGACGTGAAAGCCAGATAAGAGTGTCACCCACTAGTCTCTACCTCGCGATATTCTCCTTCCGCGCTTATTCTTCCCTTCGTTTCTCCCTCCCTCCCTCCCTCCGGCCTATTTATTCGTTTATCTTCCTACCTTTGTCTTTTCTTCTCTTAACTCAGCTTCTCGTCGGAGCCGAACTTAAGGTTTCTACGATACCGCAGTAATAGGCAAACGGTAAGGGGTAAATCGAGATACGAAATATCGCTGAAACTGCGGATTATTATCATTATTATTATTATTTTACGTTTAGATCTCACTCCTGCGAACATTCGTTGTTGTAACTTAAACTTTACGGTAACAGTTCGTACGATTTTTGCAACGATTGCAAGACCGCGATAAATGCAAGCGAGACGAGAATTTATTTGAACGTTTTCAGGATTACTACGCGCGTACGTTGCTTTTTCATTCGACATACGATCGGTGGTAAAAATTGGAACGGTCCCTTTGTTCACGCGTCGATGCAAAAAACGTTCGCGTTATTAGGATAATTCATCGAATGCGCTTCGATTCGAACGGAAAGGAAATTCGCAGGATGGAGCAGGAGCTGCGGAAAGTCGTGCTGAGTTTCGCCGAAATAATAATTTTCAATTTTTATGCACTCGTGATGGCTTGATCGTGCCGCTTCAGTCGTGATTCGGATTGGTGCGTTCGTAAATCCCTCTCCGTTCGTGAGAGCAAAAAGCACGGAATTCCTCTCAGGATTTCCTATCGGCTAAAACGACGGCACTCCTATCCGCGTTAGACTCCAAACGCGGATGAAAGCCCACTTGATCCTCGATGAACCGTGACCGGTCAAGATCCGTCTTTTCGTAGTACGATAGGTATTCCGCCGTTCTCTCGTCTCCATCTACATAACCCGTCCGCCTAATTTCGCGATTCGAGTCGTCCCGAGTCGGTCGACGACTGGATGCTTACAGCTTAAATCCGGATTAAACGCGAGCAGCCCGTTTCGATGCTTCCCAGTGTTCTCGCGCTTCATTCGTCCGACGAGTGGACGACTGTGTCGAAAATTACGAATGATTACGGATTCGCGACCGGAAAAACCATTTTCCTAGATTAAATACGCGAATGCACGAATGCAACGTTGTACGTTACGCCGATTTGTGTGATAAATGCGTGCGCTACGCAGAACGGACAGTCTTTTCGGATGTAAGAGAGCGAAAGTAACGAATTTGTTATGGAAAATGTCTCGCAAGTATCACGAAGATGCGTGAAATACCTTCGTTCGAGAGATGGATGCCTCTTGAAATATTGTTCGATGAAAATTATAACGAATTAATTAAGTAATCGCGATTAAAATAATCGTCGAACGAGTATCGCGGAGATCGATCATCATTTATTAATTTAGAATTCAGAATTTATGACATACTGTAAATCTTTACAATTATTGAAAACCTTACTGGAAGCAAATTTAATTCGATGCGGTACGATTAATTTAAAATCTTCTCTATACGTAAATATATCTTTACTAACACTTTGCATTAGTGGATAAAGATTTCACGATGACTGGTAATTATTTTAATTCCGATTGTCTTTATTATTTATTCACCTCGATCAACGGTTAGCCAGTAATTTAATTATTTGACGATCATAATAAATAATCGTCAATTCAGTCACATTTTATTCACGTTCGAGCCTTTAAATAATATATTTGGAATTTATTATAGCTGTTAACACGCTCCCGCTTGATACGCATAACTGTCCTGTTGTCACTCCAAACGATAAAACATCGATATCGAACGCTCTTCAAATACGGAACGCTAATGAGATGAGCTTGAACGTATTAAAATACTTAAGACATCATACTTGCAAGATACGAACTAAACGGTGTCTGCCATTTACTATAATCATACTATACGATAAATCGTTCTGAATATTTCATGGCTCATTAACGTTGGAACGTACGTTATCGCTCATAAATATCCATTCATCGTGCAAAAGCTCTTGCTGTTACGCCAATTCCGTCTTTGAAAAGGCAATTTTTCGACGGAGACGATCGCGCGTTTTTACGATTCACGTGGTCAGATCGGTAGACAATCTTGCAAAGAAAATAATAGTAAAATGAAAAAAATCGATTATTAAACGCGCTTCTTACGGACGGTAATGCTTCCACGTATTCGCGTATTCGTCGACAACGAGCAATTTGCAGTCCTCACTGTTATTATAGTTCGCTATTCTAAAATTGTTTACGATTAGATCTTGTGCCAGGCAACGATTTGTCCAAGATACGTCGAAAGATCGTTGGCAGTTGCCGACCGTACGCTCGCGTAAATACATACGTCCACGCGATTACATTCTTAACCTACGATGCAGTCAGTGCCAACTGATCCTTGGTATTACAAACAGCACCAGTGAATTGCGATCGTGACGAAATCTTAGGATGGAGTCGAATAGTCGATTATTCGAGAGGGAAACGAATTATATTTTCGGATTTTAACGACACTACGAGACTTATGGCAACACCGAGAGGTTATAAGCAATAAATAGATCGCATCTACGAGTATAAAATGGGATCTATAAATAAATAATAAAAATATAAACGTTTGAAAAATATATTCATTTTTATTTCATCGTAATTGATCTCGATTCATTTCTCACGTGCGATCAGCTTCTTACTTTATTTTCGTCGATTTCGCTCTTGAGGGGATCTCGTGCCAAGTTCGCAGACATTCAATCTCATCGAATTTTAGTAAATGGTACATCAATGTTAAATTAAGATGTTTTAAAATCGATCGATGAATCGAGCGTTCGAGTTAGAAAATCTTTACGTTGATCGCTCGCAAACGCTCGCAAAAGAAATACTTTCTAATTCTTAAATGCCTTCGGCCAAAATCGAAGTGCGTAGGAATTCCATTTAGAATTGAGTTTTATCTATCCGAGTCCCTACGATTGCCACGATGCTATTTTATCGTAATTATGACTATCGTAGAGGAGCCAATGTCGTACGCAGCATTCATGTTTTGATGGGAGAGGATTTTCTACGAGAGAATAGATTATTCTTAAACGCTCGTGTAATAGCCATGGCTATAACGAGAAAGCTTTCACAGCGTTTACATAGAGAACGAATGCTAACGTTGCATTTACGTTTCGAGATTATTAAGTAAGAATTTTTACGAAAAATTGCATAAATCTATCGTTTTGTAAGGTTACATCGATTTCTTGTAAACGAATCGACCGATCGAATATACGAAACGAATAATAATTACAAATACCTGTACTTGATGTAATCGATCGTCGATTTCGCTTACATTTTTCGGAAAGAATGCACTAGCCAAAACATGACTCGCGTTATCGACATTACAACCTTTTAATTCGTCAAAACGATATGAAACGTCTAAGAAGAAAGAAAAAGATGAAAAATACCATGCCAAATAATCGACCTAATTCGAATGGAACGAAACTTTCGGTTTCAAGTGGAATTTCTCGATGTCCACGTTACGTAGCACGTTCGTATGCGCGTCTATAACAGCATTCACGCACACGGACGTTCGCATAAAGGTATCTAGATGCGATCGTCGGCAGATTGGTGTCGTTGCGAGGCGCACGAAAGTAACGGCACGGAAAAGTAGTCGGAAATCGTAAAGTGCTCGACACCTCGATCCTCCTGGACAAATAAGACGCCGCGAGCGGGTGGAACGCGTCGGCTGTGAAGAAGACAAGGGGCGAGAGACGAGGTAGAAACGAGCGAGGAGGGGAAAAAGAGAAGGAGGAAGAGTGAACGAGCGGAAGAAAGAACAGCGAAGTTAGGAGGAAGACGATGAATACGAGTGAGTGGAAACGAGACGGTTGAAAGGGGGGAGTGAAATAAGGAGAGCGGAGGGAGGAGGAGGAGGACGAGGAGTTGAAAAGACGAAAGGGGGAGGGGAGTCATCGAGGAGGTGCGCGCTCGATACGAAGTCGACTTCCATTCAAGCTTGCACGAATCGAGAGACGTGGAACGGAAGACGGATGAAGAGGAGAGGAGGAAAGAGGCAACGACTCGTAAACGGAGGCTCGTGACCGGGTGTCGAGGGCGCGAGGCGGCAGCTAAATAATAATTCTCACTTAACTAACTCGGTTAACTAGCTTCGCCGGGGCTAATAATAAAGGCGTCGTCGACGACGACGACGACGACGACGACGGCGATAGCGTCGAAGAGCAAAGGAGGAAAGGGAAGGACCGACGGACGCCCGCGGAGCGAGTCGAGGTCTGAAGTCAATTTGTCGGGGAATGCGTTGGCAACACGTGCGCCGAGCGTTTGGATTTCCTCGTGAGTCCCGCGTCTCGCTCGAAGCCTCCACCTTACACGCGTACATGGAAAGACGAAAGAACGACTCCGGAAGGAAGCCGATTAAGCATTCTGCGACGATTCTGGCTCGTTCTTTCACCGATCGAACGTTTTCGCGTGTTAAACGTTATACGCGTACTTATGCAAGAACCTCGATAGAATATCGTACGCGAGAATGTAACAGCGGCGTTAGGATCGGTATGGTTTAAATTGGAGAAAATAATTACCAATCCTCGGACCAACGAAGAAGGCGAAAACATATTCATGGATTCTTCGAAGGGTTTTCGATCTGTCGAATGCCAATTCGAAGCTAGATATCGATTTGAAGCGAGTTAGCGCTTAGAGAGCTGCCCGAAGTTGAACAAATCGCCATGTTCCTGTAGTGAAAAGACTAACCGACAGGGATAAGTCTACTTACTCGTACATCGCATCTACCGCCATCCGTTGATATCTCTTTCACATAGACGGAACGATCGATTCGTTATCTCGCTACCAATGTCGACGAACTGACCGATTGAAATCCGAAAGAATGTCGTTGCAAGGCTGACGAGGACATCCTCAGCGAGGATGCCGTGATTTTAAGAAGAACGCGTCACGATGACGTCGCTACGGTATCCTGGAACGCGCGAACATTGCGACGAAAGCGCAACGACGGACAGAGGAGGGAAGAACGTCTTCGTGACATTGGGTTATTCCGCGCGTCACGGAAACGGAGATTCGGTCGGGCGTTCGGTCGAGCCATCGGTCGAGTTCGGGGTAGGTCTGCAGGCCGCCACTACGTAGGTATCCACTTATAAACACGACCCTACTTACTCTTTCCGTAGTCCTGGCCTCGTAGGATTCGCGTTAGAGCGGTAAAAGGGTAGATAGATACACGGCAAGGTATTAGTAGGTATTAGGTGTTGGCCTGGGAACGGCTGCACGTGTTGGCGAGGAATCCCATCCCTCCTGCGAGTTCGGATAATTCTTTAAGTGCTTCCTTCCCCCTTGGCCCCTTCACCACCCCCCCAAGGCATCCCCCTCGCTCTCTTGCCGGCCGGAATCCACGTCCCCCTTTCTACATCCTTCCTTCCTTCCTCGCGCTCTTATACGCTTTGTCTCTTCCTCTCTTGATCAGCCAACACCGTTGCGACCTCCTCTCCTTCTACCATCACCTTCTCCACCTCCACCTTCGTCACGGCGTTGTCGCGAAACGTCTCTCTTACCCGCGGGGTTGGGGAGAGAGTCGATCCTCGATCCTCGGCCCCGACCTGTACCTTCCATCCCCGATCTATCTATTCACCTACCCAACCACCCGCTCGTCCGCCTTCCCCGCGGCTTTCTCTCTCCACGATCCTCACCCTCGAGGCACGAGATACTCCGTGTCGAAGACGACGCGCTCGCGGTACCACTTCCAGGCAATCCCGCAATTCTCCTTCTTCTTCGTTTTCTTCTTTCTCGTCGCTTCGTTCGTCGTTGTCTTCCTACTGCAGCAACGCGAGGATTCGATCTCAAGGGTTTTTAGGCCGATCAAGGCGCACGGTATCCGCAACCATCTTTGATGCCATTATCGCCATCACCACCACCGCGATCTTCAGGGATATTGAACACTAGGAGATTCGTTTGCATAAGACTACGACAACACGAAGAAAAGGGTCGTTCCGTGTGTGTAGTATGCTTAGTGAACGTGTATGCAAAGGTATGTGTTTGTGAGTTTGTTATAAGTAAGTAAAGCGATTGGGTTGAGCGTGTTTGGATACGAGCAGTTTCATCCGAGCTGAAAGTCGCTGTATGGATAGGATAAAGAATCGTACCTAGAAGTGGAACATTACACCCAGTATGCCAATTATTTCGCGTAGACCATTTTTTGAGTATTGGGTTTGTTTTCTTCTCCGATTGAATGTGAAATCGAGGGGAAAAAATGTGGATAGACTTGGTATTGCAGATGGACGATCTCGCGGCTGACAAGAAACACCTTCCAAATTCGTGGAATTTTAGAGTACGATGCTTTCAGCGTTCGATTTTTAACTTATAGGTTGTACGTCGGGTTTGACGAATTCTTTAAAATGTCTGGATGTGTGGAGGAAAGGAAATGGAAATGTCCTTCGTCGATGGAAATTTCAGAATCGAGAGCCTCGATATTTGTCTCGATCTTTCGTAATTCGTGTATTCGTTGTTATAGTCGAGAAGCTGCCGGTTAATCGTCGCCGTAATTACGAAGTCGCCTTGAGAGGCTCCGAGAGGCTCAAGTAGCGTCTTTTCTCGAGATCGTTTAAGTTCGCGTGAAACGATACATCCACGAAGAATAAGTATCGTCGATCGACTAGACTTTCATCCATTTCAGTGCGATATAATTTGCGAATTTCCTGGCACAGTCGGTTTTATTAATAACACGACGGAGCTCTCGATCGTTCGTTGAAGCTAGACGATATCCTCGATCTTTGGCTGAGTATTCTCTCTCTCTCTCTCTCTCTCTCTCTCATGGTTTTGAACTCGACCGTGTAAAATTTGCCAAAACAAACTATGAAATATGGAACTGAAAAGGAGGAAATTTATTGAAATTCTTTGCGACGATATCAGGATAGTTCAGACATGGACTCTGATTCAAGGACACTGTCGCCTTATCCGAGTCCTCTTTCGAACGAATTTTCATGGTAAAAGGACGAAGACGAAGAGGACTACGCGATCTCCGATATTCTGAACGACATCTCATCGCGAGATATAATATTAACGGCGCAATTCGAAACGTTGAAATTTCGTAATTAGATCGACGCGTTACTCGACGTGAAACTCGTAATTCCCATAACGCGTCACAGTCGAGATCGTGGAAAATACGCTCCGAATGAAACAATTATCTTCGGATGGTTACGCATTGGCGGCGACAACGACGACGTACCAGATATCACCCCGCTAATTCACTAGAGTTACTATATTATATTATACGCGTGCGTGTTTCACAATGGAGTTGCGCCTTCATTGCTTCTTCTTCACCTTCTTCGCTTTCTCGTCTTTCCTCTTTCTTTGCGCGATGGTTCGATAACGATCCAAATTAAACTTTCTCGCGAATCATACTTTGTAAACCAGAAAGAATTCACGTTTTCACATTTATTCATTATTAAATCTGAGATATGAGATTCGACCGGAGTTACTTGATTTTTTAAATAATTTCACGCGTGAAATTGTACGTTTTACAGTTGTCTATTAATCAAAAGAAATTCTTACCGAGTCAAAAATTACGGATCAATCGAGTTCGTACGTCGTTCCGTACTATTCGATTTCAAAAGGCCGAATGAGATAATATGTCGATTCGTATTCGAATCGCGCGTTTAGCTACGTACTCCGTTTTGCCAGTGACGCTGTATTTGGAGTATCTCGAGAAGCATTAAAAAGAGATGATGCCGAATTTCGGTGCGGAAAAGTCAACGAACCGTTCGAAGGTTCTCGAACATCTGGATGAAATTAACTCGAGCGCGGTTCTTCCGCAGACGCGCTGTCTCCGGTCTCGTCAACCGAGATTCTTCTCTCGTCCTTCTTTGTCCGCGATCTCGTAACGAGTCGAAGGCGCACTTATCCTACGTATACAGTTATGTTTATATCTATGAGAGTAGTAAAGAAGGAAAATATGTGGAACCGATGGTAGATCGACGATCGTCTACCTCGAGCATTTGTACGACAGAGAAGTTCTACGGAAGGTTTGCATCCGTAGTACGTGAAATAAGCTACGAATCTCCAGAGAAATTCGTTTTCGTAAATGTTCAATCGTTTTTTTTTGCAAGTAGACGTTTGTCGAACGTCTAAGTACGAAAAGTATTTTTATTCGTATAAATTCTGTCACTGATTTCCTGACGTTCTAAAAACGATTTTTAATATAAATGCACACGCACACACGCGTAAATATTTTTACTTCCAACAACTTTAAATAATATTTTATTTTCGCCACCGTATCGATGACAATTATATAAGTGCAAAATGAAATCAGAATAGTTTTGTTTCGATCGACGTTACGTGGAGAGAAATCTTTGCGCGTCGTTGATCAATCGCTCATACTGAAATTAGTTTCAATCTGCATGATAAATTGATTTTAGGAGAGTACGCGCTAGCGATAATTACCATTTTTATGGAGTATTATAACGTTCGAGATTGCATACGATGCGTTTGAACGATCAACCGATTCGCACACGAGTAACGTTCCGAATGGATAATCAGACCTTCCGTAGCCACGATCGTTAAAGCAAGATTTGGCTCGCCCCGACAGACCAATAACAGACTCCCTATAATCGTTTGCACACTTAGTTACGCTTAATTCTGTGTATCTTACCTTGTACGGCTATTTTGGTCGTTGATAATATGCTTACCTTCGATTTCATGCGTACACTTGACTCTTCATTTGCATTAAAATCACACGAATATGGTTCAATTATCGATAAAACATAATTTATACTCACGAAAATCTTGACGATACGATTGTAAAAATTATACGAAAAGATCGCTTTTCCTCGTATTGTTTCAACGTTTCTAATTTACAGGATCGTAAAAGACTTACCAACTACTAACACCGATAGTGTCACCGATAACTCTTGTTCTTGTGTCTTAGTCATTTATCTCGTTGGATCTAATTATAACGTAAAAAGATACAACTTTCGTACGATTTCTCCGGAAGCGCGTTGAAGCGATTTCGATAAATTGCATCGACGTGAAGTTTTCCTTTTGTGTTCTTGTCGACGAAACTAATGTTTCGTGACAAACTCGAAGAGAAGTCGGAGCAAGGAAGGAAGATGTACACCTCCATATAATTATCTTTTATTACGTGGATCTTTTTCACGCTGATTAGCAGCAATAATGAAGGGCGACGAGGCGAGTCAAATTTCGATGAAGCCGAGTGGACGTATCGGTGCGTCTACCGCGAGAGAATCGAAGCGAAGAAACCATTCGAGGGAATGGAAAAACAAGTAATGACGAGAAGAGAGGAGAGAGAGAGAGAGGGAGAGGAAGCGAGCGTCGTTACTACCTGCTACTGGGCGTGGAAACTAAAGCCAGGTCATGTCGCCGGTGCGAGCGTACATTTTCTATGGGATCGTATCCACGAAACTACGGAGAGTAGGAGACGGGCGTGGGAGAAGGAAGAGTCGACGGGGTAGAGAAGGAGGCAAAACACAAGAAGACGACGGATCGCGAGGAGACGGGCGAAGAGTGGAGTGGCGGTGGTGCCGGTGGTGGTGGTGGCGACGGTGGCGGTGGCGCCGACGGTCGCTGCCAGAGTAGGAATACGAGAAGTAGGGGATGGAGGACGAGGGGGTAGCGAATGGAGAAAAGAGGGGTGAGGTATAACGCGACAATTGCCGGATACGACGATTCGCGCGAATCGCGTGCGGGGACTTAGGTAACGCGTACGCGAATCTCCACGATGCCTGTAGAGGGTGCAAGGTGGCGGCGAGGGGTTTGTATAGATACGGCCCTGCGGCGGTGGTTTGTAATATTATGATAACCCTCCTTGCCTTGCACCCTCTTTGCCCCTCTGGTAGGGTGGCTGGCAGGCTGCCTGCGTTCCCTCTCTCCCTCGTTTCCCTCCTACGCGAACCAGGCGGCGGCGCCCTCCCTCTTTCAGCGGCCATGTTGCCGGGAAATATGATTATTGTTATTATTTGCACCCTCCTTCGGTCGTATCCTCCTGACTCCTCGCCTCCGCGTTGCGGCTCCTCGTCCCTTCGTCCTCGCGTCTCTCCGCGCTGTTCTTTATCACCCCTTGCGACGTGCCACCGACTCTCCTTCCCTCCTTCTATCCACGCGATTCGCCGCACCGCCCTCCTCCTCCTCCTCCCACCTCTCCAGCCGACGTTTCTCTCCATCCGCCACTACCCCTCCTCCCAAAGCTTTCGTTCAACGCCACCTTCCTCTCTTGCGCCCTTTCGCGATTCTCCCTTCGCTCCACCCCCTTGCCGCGCCGCGCTTCTTCCAGAAGCTCCGGCACCGCGCCGGTACGCGAATCTCCACCGTCTCCGCTTTCCTACTCACGCTTTCGATTCACCCAACCGGCTTGATTCTACTCCTCGTACTCCGCTCTTTTCCCATCTTCGCTCGTCGGCGAATTCAAAGGAAACGAAGGAGAACAGGGCCGAAGCAACCACCCGTCAACCGACTCGTCCTCTCTCTTCCATCACCATCCGCCGTCCTACGGCCTTTACTGCCTGCACTCGTACCATCTCTCTCTCTCTCTGTGCGCGCGCGTCACGCTCTCGTTCTCGCCGCGCGATTTTCCTCTCTTTTCTTCTCCGTTACCTCGCTTCGCCCTGCCCCTCGTCTGCGGTAGCTCGCAAAAGTTTACAACGCAAAATGCCATTTCCGAGTCGCACTTTTTAGCTCCCCCTCCCCTCGTTCAGTCGCTCATCCCACTTTTCTCAGTTTCTCCATTCCCCTTCTCTTCTCTTTCTCGGCCTATTCTCTCACCGATCCACTCGGTAATACCTGCTCTTTTTTCCTTCTCAAATTTTACGCTCCGTTCTCCTTTTCTCTTCTTTATCTACGCTCGGTTCATCCGCGACTCGTCCCTGCGGAAACGTTTCATCGACCGAGGTCGTACTCCTTCGTTTTTTCTCTCTTTTAGCGCTTTTCTCACCCCGGGAGGTCCCTCGCGTAACTAACACTTACCCGTGGAAAGCGTTTTCTCTCTCGCTCGTCGTTGCACGCCGACGAGCGCTCTTACTTCCACTCCCGTGCCCGATGTCGAGGTAAGCGCCAACTGTCCCTCGTTACGTCCAATGGACAATAACGATCGATTTAACGATTTATATCGGTCTACGTCGCCGCCATAATTAACGCTATGCCGTTCGGTGCCATGCGAGAACTATGTATTAGGTTGGCAACTGAGTTCCCGCCGTTTTTTTACACTGTAACATTCCGCGTGTCATTAAATGTTTTTGGCACGATGTTTTCAGTCATTCGAAGGAGTATATTTTCTTTTTTTTTTAAGATAAATTTCTGTTACTCTTCAGATCGTTGAAACAGAATGAATGTCTGATGAAGTTGAGAAAAACGTGCATTTTCGATACCTCCTTCTTTTTACTTTTAATCAAGGTTCTAAGGCCGCGGAGGCTTCTCGCAACATTTGTGCTATAACTGAAAGAACCGCTCGTGATTGGTATGTCAAGTTCAAAAAAGGAAATTTTCACCTCGAAGAGTTCGATGAGGAGCGATTAAACCAACTTTTGCACGAAAATCCGCGTCAAACGACGAGGGAACTGGCAGAGAAAATGTAATGCTCCCACGCTGCTGTAGAGAAGCATCTTCACTCGATGGGAATTAGTTGTTAATTTTAATCGAAAAGTAACCTTGTAAAACATTTTAAAGAATGCGGCCAACCTGATATATCCTCGCAATTTCGAGAAAATAGAGCGACAAAATTGAGAACTCTCGAGAACCGACGATGAGATGGACAAAACTTGACAATTTATCGTCTCCCTAGGAGCTCGAAAAATCGCCGGCGACAAACGAAAAAATCTCGATTAGACGCGCGGACGGCGTAGCGTCGACAGACGGAGATTGGGGTCAGTTGAGATCGGTCGATCGGTAAGTAGGCAGTCAGGCAGGTCGTAGGACGAGTAGACGGCTAGATAGATAGATAGGTGGGTGGATAAATACAGCGAGGTACGTATCGGCGTTGTTGTCTCAATCTTGAAGTTCGCATCAGACGGAAGACGCTTAATTCTCTGTAAACTCGACTAATCGTGTTATTCGAGCATCCAACGGCAAACCGCGGCGCGAATGTACGTGGATACGCGAGTACCTACATGCCAGTGGTACGGGGAAAGGTGGTACTGGGTGAGGAATGAAAAGAGGATAAGGTAGAGAAAGCGAGAGGTAGACGGAGAGAGTGAGAGAGGATGGAAGTGGGTGGAGAAGGTTGAAAGTAACGAGAAACGCGACCGAGACTACGGTAACAAAGAGGGAAGAAAGCGAGCGAACAAGGCAAGGTAGTGCGAAAGGTAGCGTGGAAAGAGAACAGCGACGAGACAAGAGGAGGTGGAAAGTTGCCTCCTCGCTCTCTTCTTCGTCTTCCTTGGTCTAACTTCTTCTCTCTCGCTCGATGGCGGTGGTAGTCGCAAGAGTCGTGGTAATAAATGGGCAACACGAGCGCTTATAAGGGGTAGGTAATCTAAAGCTTTCGAGACGACGGCAAGGCGTGGAGAGTCGCGAGGGGAGTACCGGAAGAGGGAAAGAGACGGAGAGAGAGAGAGAGAGAGAGAGAGGAGAGAAGTGCCCGAGGTCGCACGGTAGAAGGAGAAGATCGAAAGGAAGGTCCGAGGTAAGGGTGGTTACGTCGAGGGTGTGAGATAAGGTATAAGGTGGGTAAGATGGCGGACAATTTGCCGCTCGACTACTCTTGCCCGCACCCCTCCCTCGACGATTCCTCCGGCGCTGGCCTATGTACCGGGTAATAGATGTTCCTCCTTCGCGACCGAGAGAAACCGTTCTCTCTCTTTGTGTCTCCTTTCTTCCGTATCGAACCTCCCTCCCTCCCTCCCTCCCTTCCTCCTCTTAGCAACCCTCCTTCTCATTGTCCCCCACCACTTTGCCGCGCCTTCTCCATCCGCCTTCTCTCTTCCACCCACAGGGTTCATCTACACCCACGGTCCATCGTCGTCTTACCTTCTTCTCCGTTTTGCTCTCTTTGCGTGTCTCTACCCACTCGCCGACTTACCTATCTACCTGTCTCTCTCTCTCTCTCTCTCCGATATAATCCTGCCTCTGCGAGCAACGTCGGCATCGGTAGCGACGGAAACGCGCTCGACGGTGAGAATCGCTCGAACCGCCACGAACGCGTTCACGTACACGGAAAACTCGATGCCGCGGTGTCTGGTATTCCTCCTACTCCACCACCGCCTCTTATTGCTCCTACGAGTTCTGCCCCGTACCTTCGGTCGCCCACCACCCATTCCGCGCATCGACTTCCGCCTGGAAGCCCTCCCATCCTCGCGGTGCCGCAACCATCGTTTCGTTTTCCGCGCTTCCGCTATCGGTCGCTCGCTAGCGAGCGTAGGTATTTAAACTCTCGGTGCGTCACCTGCCGCCATCGTTCGTTCGCTCTTCTTTCCCCGTGCGGCACCCTCCCACGTCCATTCTTCCGTCTCAACCCCATGGCGTACCATCGACCTTGCTGTCGCCACCACCACCACCACCACCATCATCATCATCGCCAGGAACCAACGCGCCCTCTCTCTTCCGACCGGTCGTCAGTCCGCATTTGCGTGTGTTCTCTCGCTGTCTCTCCCACCTTCACCCCCTCTACTTCTTCTTCTTCTTGCCTTTCCTTACCCCCTCCCCCTCGACCCTCCTCACTCTAATTCTGTCTTAACATTCCATCCGCCATCTTCTCACTTAATAAAATAATTACCTGGGGCCAATTAAACGTTCCCCTCTCTTGGGTTTCTCGGGGACCCACGTACTCCTCGCTTCTGTTTCGAGGTGAGCGCCTTGTCGCCGGTATAATACCCCCTGCGACGTGACTCGAGAACATTTATTTCTTCTTGCCACGTTATTATCGTTGTGTCGTCGTCGTCGTCGTCATTTTCGGATTTTAAGCCTACGCTAAAGATCTGATTAGCTTGGTTGGCGAGACTTCTACGTTAGCGGTCGCATCGACTTTGGACATATTCTCGATCGATCGTAGATGAGTGCATGATTTGAAACGGAAAATATTTGGGACGCGTGAGATTTTATTGAACAGGACCCTGCTCTTTCGAGAACGTTTGTCGATAAGAATTCATAGAGGGTGATTACATCATTGACTTGTATCATAACATTTGTTTGTTTTAATCTGACGAAAAAATATGATGTTACTTTCCGGTTCGAATATGGAATATTTTGCGAACTATTATTCTACTATAACTTATTCTATTAGAACTACTCATCGTACTCGTAATAGAACTTGTTGCATTGCATTAAGTTATATTTCGTATGTTATATTTTATTAATTATATTCACACACTTTCTAGGAAGTTATTTAAATAAACGGTTAATAATAATTCGTACCGAGCTTAATAAATAAGGAAAAATTGAAAGACCTGTATAATTATGCGTATGAGTTTAGTCGCGTTAAATTTACTTATCAATTATCTTCGTTTAATATTTGTTTCATAGAGAAAGGATGTAAAATTTGCCGATCGTTGTTCAAACACGGATTATAAATTACTGAGAAGCAAATAAATTTTGATTTCTCTTGGAGAATTAAAATTCCCAAAAATATGTGCGGCGTGTAGAGACATCTCGCGACACCTTTCATAAATAGAGACTAGTTTCGTTGCAGCAGATAACGAGTCGTGTTTTAAAAATAATAAAATTGGAACGGAAGCGATTTTAAAATTACGTATTTGTATTTATCTTACTATTATTCTTTTACTTTGAATATACTGTCTTTATAGTATTTTCGAAAATACGAAGAAATACGAAGGTTAGTTTCCGTTGGTCCAAAAATAATTTTTTGAATTACATAAAACGTTATCGTTTAAATATTTAAAAAGTCTGAGAATAATATTAATAAATTGCTTTCGCAAACATACGTTTCCATCGTATGGAACAGTGACCGTCATTCTATTCATGAATGGTGAAATAGTTCCTCGAAATCCGTGTGAGGTCGCGTCAGATATAGTCACAAATTCAATATGTCTGCGGTAACATTGGTGCGACGTGCTTTCGGTAGACAATTTCGTGATTTTTTTGGTGTTTCCACTCCGATTACGTGTCAAGTGCAAACAGTTAGGAATCGATGGAAACCAATAGAAGTACCCAAACCTGGTATACCTGGAACATGTTATCGTCGTATTGTACATTTTAAGGATGAATACACTGTTGAACCTTTGAACGTTACCAATTTGGGTGGAAGGGATCCCGTTACTGGTGAGTTTCTATATATTTATTTCTTTTAGCATATTGCGTAGATATTTCGGTATGGTATTATTAGAAAATGTCCGTTTTAAATATAAAGCGAAAGATGTGGGTCTGTATTGAACAATTACGCGTGGAATTATTGATGTAGGGATCGGTACTATATATAGCTAAAATAACATAGAGAACATCAGTGTGGTAGATTAGGGGATAGCATGCCTGCCTGACAACTCCGAGGATCCGGGATTCGATTCCCCGTATGTGAGCCCACAGCAAAGAAGAAAAAATAATACTACGCGTACGATGAAAAGGGGACAACTCTTTCCCTTTTCATCGGCCAATATTAGCGCACTACTGGACTAGCTCTAGTTGATAATTCTCCCGCTAGATGGGGCGACATGTACGATTGGCGCAGTATTGAACCGGCTCTAGTTATCAATTCTTCCGCTAGATGGCGCGACACGCACGATTTGTGCACTGTTGGACTAGCTCCAGTTAACAATTCTCCCGCTAGATGGCGCGACATGTACGATTGGCGCAGTATTGAACTGGCTCTAGTAAACAATTCTTCCGCTAGATGGCGCGACACGTACGATTGGCGCAGTATTGAACTGGCTCTAGTTAACATTCTTCCGCTAGATGGCGCGACATGTACGATTGGTGTAGAGATCGGCGCTATATATACAGTTAAATAACATAGAGATCACCAGTGCAGCCGTGGCAGACTCGAGGCGAGCGTGTCTGTGCATGACAATTCGGTGGACCGGAGTTCGATTTCCCGTATGTGGGCCCACAGGGAAGAAGAAAAAATAATAGTACGCGCCCCCAACACCAGGGGGACCTTCCCCTCCCTTTTCATCGGCCAACATTGGCGTAGGGATCGGTACTATATATATCGAAGTTGTGTTTGTAGCTAGCTTTTCTCAAACGATTTAAAACTGTTTAATGATGGATGTTTAGTTCCTTGGCGATGTCATGGGTGCTTACATGCTGCCCTCGCTCAATTTTTGTCATAATCTCATTAACTTTTTTTGTCATTGATTAATCAGTGCGAAGAGCATTTTTGATATGGGAACTTCCAGAACGAAAGCGATCGAATTAAGTTTAAACAAATAGTTTCTGCACATCTACTACTTTTAAATGTCAGCTTTCAATCAAAGCTAGATATGATCCGATGCGATTTATATTACCTGAGACATGTGATTTTAAAGTCATCTAGCGAAATAAATTCAATACTTTTTTAACAACCCAATATTTGTTTCTTTCTGAAATTATTTACCTCTTGCTTTGACGCCCGTTGATTCAATATGAATGTTGTGATTCGATCATTGCGAATTTTCATTGTTATAGGAAGGGTGGTGGCAAAGGGCATCGGTGGGGGTATAAAACACAAATATCACTGGATCAATTGGAGAAGAGATGGTCCAGTGGATCTTAATGAACCGCCTAAGAAAGAGAAAGTGCTCGCAATCTTTCCTGACGGTTGTAGAACGGCGCATGTTGCACTAATCGGCAGCGGGAGCGATCTGTATTACATTCTAGCAACGGAAAATATGAAAGTCGGTGACATTTTGAAGACACATAAAGGCATTCCGCGTAATCCGATACGTCCATCGGAAGGTGACGCCTATCCGCTCGGCGCTTTACCGAAAGGTACGATGGTGAACTGTATCGAGACGATTCCTGGCTTTGGTGGAACCTTGATCCATTCCGCTGGTACATTCGGTACTATCGTAGAAACGACGGATGATTTTGTTACTGTAAAAGTACCTAGCAAGCGCATCTTTAAGCTATATCCTAGTTGTATGGCGACTGTTGGACGTATTTCTAATATCGAACATGCATCGACGCCCATCGGCAGTGCTCAAAAAAATCGAGAACTCGGTAACCGTCCAAGAAGTGGCCTATGGCAACGAAAAGATGGCACTCGAGGACGTAAGATCAAACCAATTCCACCTGTACTTGAATTAAACCGTAATTCACGGAAGGAAAGGACGAGCAAAATCGTTCTAACTATTCCCAGTATATATTAAATCAAAAAAGTAGCGATAAGAAAGTAATGGTATAAAATTGGTCACAATAAACGTTCATAAGTCTAACCAAAGTCGCTTATTTTATTGTCCATTTTAGTCACATTGTTGGTATTTTACCTGGCAGTTTAAATCTCGAGAGATCGATCTAAGAGATACATCTTTTATATTTTAAAATATGTATAGGTAATTCTTTCTCTTGAGCGTATCTCTTCATCGTTATAAAGGTAGCTTTCAAAAAAATCTATCTCTTCCATGCTGTCGATCTCTTTTACCGATCATCGAACGTATATTCTGTATAATTCTAAAAATAAATATAGGAAGTTTGACACCTGGAATGGTTTTTATAGACCTTTGTTGCAATAGACTATTTGCAAGTTTGGATGTTGCTTCGATATTTGATTCTTTACATCTAGCTCAAGTTGTTCCACTGCGATTGGTACGCGTTGGGCAAAAAGAGCACAACAGAGTGGTGTAGCAAACGTCAAGCAGATACCGCACAGCAAAACTTGTAGTGGCGCCGCCGCCCACTTGGCACTCTGCAGTAGATTTCGCCTCTCTATGTAGTTCATTATGATCGGTGATAAGACTAAACATAAAAGTAATGCCAATTTATAAATGATACTTACATATGTTATATATATATATATAT
>JAITYT010000052.1:1965673-1986690 GCA_025433975.1 Liostenogaster flavolineata
TGCAAATAAAAGAGAATACGTGTCAAATATTTCCACGAGAGGTACAAAATTATATTAAGATTTATAGTACATGTAAATGGCTTCTTCTCATGGATAAATTCTCTTTAAGCAATTTCCATTTCATTTTAATATTTTAACTTTTAATTAAATTCTTAAAATTTCCCCGTATTGTAAGCTGCATATTAATTACGAAGCTGTTTTACTTTTATCTTGGTTCGAATGTAAAATAAATTGTTCATACGTGTTTTGTAATTTTATGTTTAGGACCGTGTACGGTTATCTTAAACAGTCTGGTCAGAAAACATATCGAGACTGGTTCTTTACTCTCGATGAAACCTAGATATTTAGAAGTTTTACGTTATCCTCGTTATTTCTACAAAGAGGAGAGATCGTTGTAATAAGTTCACAACGCACGTTGTGTCTCTTTTCGTTCTTCGACACTTGTCAGCGTGTGACGAGTTGTAGAAATAGTTCGAGTTTTCGTCGCATGATCGCGGAGTAGTGGCTCAAAGCTAAAGACATTAATACTGTTAGAACAATTATGTCAATTATTTGTACTTATTGCTCTCGGTACTTCTTGCGATACAAGCGCTTGTACTAGTTTTATTTATTATTTATCTAATATTAAATATTTTCGCAATCATGATAAAAGTGTTTTAAGTATACAATATTCAGATAAATACGTAAAAACGTATATTCTTTTTAATTGTAACAGAGACGAAACATTTTATACGGAATTAACAAACGGAACTGAAATTGTAATTCTGCTTAGAATTTTGCATAGTCGGTCTTTCACTTCGTAAACTGGGAATGATAAGGAAACATCTTTCTTTTAAGAAAGCAGAGATGTGAAACAAGGTATTTTCATAACAGAAGGTCACGTAAAACGTGTCGTTATTTTTTGAAACGTAAGTTCAATGATGGATCGTTCAGTGCGTCGAACGTTTATCTTTGTAAGCTACAACGTCAATCTTTGTGCACTTAAAATGTATATTTATGCGGAGAGCGTGCCATTAACTATATTCGTACTTCATTGGTGAGAGCCAATGCTAACATTTCTCTCGAAATAAATACACAATTAGATAACATCATTTAACGAAAAAATTCTAGAAAAGTGCACTCGATTAATTTTACCGTTATTACAATATTAGAGCCGCTAGTCGGATCGTCTTGCTAAACCAGAAATTTTTTTTCTTAGAGTTTATGTGTCACCAGATAACTTCATAGTACGGAATTTAACTTTCTAAATGCTATTTGATAATAAAAACATTAGATAATAAAAAATTAACGCTAAATTAACTATTTATAGGAGATGTCAAACTTCTTCAATAGCATCTCATTTATACGCTAAACTTTATGTTTTTTTACGAACCAAATTTAAACTTTATTTTGCTTCATACTTTGCAGATACGTGTGCTCTCATTTTCCGTAACGATTAAAATATAACTTGTTAAAAGAATAAGTAGAATAGACAATTTTTTAAATATTAAATGGATACTTTCGTATGATTTAAGATAAATTATTATAGAGATATTTTATGATGTATGATGTAACTTATATAAATAGGTAATTATAATATTTAATTTTTTAGTAATAAGTAAATAATTACATTTTCGATTGACGATCATCGTGCGTATGTCCTCGACCTTGACTGATCTTGAATTTCTTGCACCGACTAGATACCGACACTTGCCTTGAATAAGTGACTAAATGGAGAGGGCTTTGAAAGCTATAAAAAACGAAAACACGCTCCAATGCTATTGACCGACAATTATGGTCTGCGATATATACAGACGTGAAAAGTAATTGATGTATGTGGAACATAGGTAAAACACGTTCTATATCACATTGGACGATTTATTAATTTCTATCTTTCATTAAAAAATATCGGCGTTCTAAGTACGATTAGGAAGCGTATTTTTAAGTACTTTATAAAACTCATTAATGTGGTAGTGAACAGATTCTTAAATATGTACAGATAATTAAATTTGTTCGACGTACTTATACAAATCTGTCAATGTTTGCTCATTTTATATAGGTCAACTTTGGAAATTTGCTGAGTAGAACGGTCCGTTCGAGCATCCGCTTTTTTGAGGATATACTTTCCAGGAAGCAGTATCTGCGTGGTTCCGTTCACTTTTATTTGTCTCATAGTAAATTCCACAGGATAAATCAAGTCGATCGGAATTATTTCAATAAGCCATTCCATTTTTACGAGTTTAATTTTAATCGTTGTCTTTATTGCCATCTAACGTTATTATTGGTACTAACTGTCAATTGTTCTTTCACATGAAGTTATTGATATTTTAAAACTTATACCGCATGAAGCATAGACATGAACAACATATGTAACTATTACATAATGTCTACTTAAGTCTGTTTTGTTAAAATGTACAATCAATATCATTAGAAACTATTTATTTATTATATGTGCCTATAATTATGAAAGCGGTCTAAGTCAAAAATTTAAAAAAAATTGAGTTTATCAGTTATGTTGGTAACACATTCTTTGAACGAAAAGCACGAAAAAAGAAAAAATTATTGAAATGTAATCCATTAAATATCTCGAAACAAGAAATATATGACTTAGACCACTTTCATAATTATGAGCACATATATTATACCGTGACGCGTGATAAAGGTCTTAAATCATTTCTCTTACTGTGTCTCAAGAGATGTATTACTCGATACAACTTATGGCGCTAATATCATGGAAAGAAAAAAACAACGTATAATAGTAAGGGAATATATAAGAAATGTAATGAACATATGTAATAAAGAAAGTACAATACAACGATTTAATGCGTAACAAAATATACTAACAGATGGAAGAGGAGAATTATAAATTGAGAATTATTTTTGCTTACTCTCAATTATTGATTACAAAATTGAAAAAATTTTAATTAATTTTCGATGCATGGTTGAATGCGCTATACAACCTATCTTTAGATACGAACAAAAAATAAATTCGCTCATATAGGATCAACATTTTTTGACCGACTTGATATCGATCGATGCTGCCGAGAAGTTAAGAATAGATCACAGGGCGTAGCATCGATCTCCTTCATTTGTAACGCAAGATCATTCGAGATCCTTGCTGTACGGGAATTATGCGGTGCGCGTGGACACATGAGCATCGCTAACGAGAATCGAAAACGAAAGGTACGAACGATAATGGCGAAAGATGAAGGAAAGAAGGTGAATGCGTGGACAAACGAGGCGGAAAATCGCGTTCATCTTGTGGTCCAGATACGAGGTGCGCATATTTCCACACACACCTTCACGCTTGAAAGGAAAATAGGAAAAAAGGCTAAACGTATGGTGTTTTGCCTCTTCAAAAGAGGTCGTTACGATGCGGGTCCGTCGTATCTACCAACCTACCTACCAAGCTACTTGACAAGCTACCTTGCTGCCGCACCTACTGACATCGTTTCAAACTAAGTAATAACAACTAGCATTCTCAACAATGCGTCGAACACGTAAAATCAACTGATCTAATTACTTTTTGCGCGTCACCAATAGTCTGGGAGGATCCTAACTTTATTCCGAGTTTAACTATCTTTCGGTACTTTTACTAGAATTGTCGTTCGTACTCCCTTGTTTAGCGTCGTAATAATTATACGACGTTAGTGCGCTCACGTTTGCGTACAACGTCCATGTATACGTACGCACGATAAAATACAACGATTCGTCACATTGCTATGAACAATTTTTTTATCGTTTTTTCCTTGAAAAGATTACTTCGACCGGTGCTTCTATTAGACTATGTCACTCGATACTCAAGGAATCTTCCGATATCGTAAATTTTATTTGAATCCTGGAAGTTTCGAGTGTCTTAACGCACTACGTCCGGAGACATAAAAATATATTATAGTTTCCGTTGACTAGTCGTGAAATGCCGGAGACATAAATTGAGTTTATATACACTGAACGTATGTATTGCAATATATATGTTAAAAATAATAAACTTTCTTATCGACCAGACTACTCGGAATGATCTCTCTTGCGTTATTAAAATCCTTAACACTTATAATCGTATTTGTTAAGCGATTCAACATATTCGAAAATTTCTACATATGCCAGCTACTTATATTCTTCGTGTACAATATGTTGATATTACAAAAGACATAAAAAGGAAACGATCTTTAGAAAAACTTTTAGATATACGCGTGATAAGTACTTTATATAATACTTTATGTATTTTCATTTTATATAAAATGTGTATGTACTTACAAAGGAAAGAAACAAAAAAGACATCCGTATGATAAGTTAGATATCTTCAGTATGACATCCATATAAGTTTGAAAGTATATCAAGGCTTTGAGTATCTTGAACGGATATGATTCTCAACACACGGACAAATCGCTAATCCTTTTCAAGCTGTACCGTTACTCAAAGGAAAAACGAGAAACGATCCTGATGTATTCGCCGACGTTATGGAGATTGTGTGCAATCGGTTTTGTAGTGAAGCGAAAGTAAAAGTTTTACTGTTTAATTACGGATTTCGACGTAATACCGATTTCTCGGTTCTTATGCGTATATGGTAGCGTAGATTGATTACGTTCTTGCTAAAAGTTTGTTGAAAATTAGCGAAGATTTAGTGACTGAAAGAACAGATGTAGATCGATTCTAATCGAATCGTGTCGGTATTGGATTAGTATTTCTGTCGAGAAACTTAAAAATGTCAGCGTTAATAATTATTTCTCTCGATTACCGCTCATTAGCGGTAAGTGTCTATTAGTAAAAGAACAATATAATGCGTTACATCAGCCTTTCGTTCGTTAACGTTGATTCGTCGTCGTACAGATTTTTCTGTCGTCGAAAAACGAATTTGATTGAAATCTGTACGCATTTAACATCGAGTTTGATACAAAATTCTGTTAGAATAATTAGTTCATCAGTGACAACAACACTAGGTACGATTTAAATCGTCTCAAGTATACGAATTTTCCTTCGTACTTCGCTCGATGTTAGTGCCGCTTACGTCCTTTTCTTTTATTTTGTTTACGTTCTTTGACAGCGAATGCACTAGAAGAATTGTGAGAATCGATCTGCAAGAGATAATTCTTGCTCCACTTTCTTTCCATTCTTATCTAAATATATTCCCAGGCAATTTATGAAGATTTTATTTTTCGTAAACATTGGTATTTTCTTGTACGTTGCCCTTGTTTTTCTTATTTTACCATCGAATTTTACTTTATACGAATTTTATTTTATAGGAACGTAAGCAGCTACGATGATATTATTCATCTACCGACGTGAGATTAATGTCTGCTTTCGTGCTGACAGCATCATTGCCAATTGTGAGGTAAAACGATCGATCATTTGCACGAATACGGACGTGCAACAGATTAAAGAAAGTGTCTCACGATAAAATCTATTTGCAAGAAGGCCCATCATCATTTTATTTTCATACAGCTACATAACCCGTATCATGCTTGGTATGCGTATTGTAATTGTAACGTAAAGTAACTGTTGTAACCCGCAAATTCTAAAATTATTTGATAATTTGGTATCGAATGAAGGACTCTAGCTTCGAATTTAACGCGAGTCGTCAAGTTACCAATTATAATTATTTTAATTCCTTTGTATCATTGAGTACTTGGGTTCTTGTTCCTAATTCATTAAAAGCGTTTTAGCACTATTCGACAGCTAATTCAATATTTTTGCATTATTTACATCTTGAAGGGAAATGTGGTAGTTCGTCATCTATTGTAATCGTTCTAAGGGTCATTAATTATTATAATTCCTTCGTATATATTAGATTAAAATGTATTTGAAGTCAGACTGAAAATTTTTCCTAGTCTCCAGCTTATCTCCACCTTATAGAGGGTGAAGGTATGGAATTGTTATGTTTTGACTCGAAATGTCATGCTACTAGATTAATCCAAAAAAATCTTGCGGAAAGTCGGGTTTATTCGATAGGAATTTACTGGATTTGTGTCATATATTTACAGTAAAATCTCCCTCAGATAAATAGAAGATGAGTTAAATGAGATCGATGTCGGTAATGCGGATTACACTATGAGAGAATGTGCCCTATCGTGATATAGTCGATCTCGGATTCGATTCGTTTGTAGGAATTGGGAGCAATGAGATCATAGTTTCATATCCTGTGACGACTAAAACTAGTTCGGAAAAATGGGGGTAAACTGGATGGTTACGCTTATCTATGCTCAAGATATTGACTGATCTAGCTTTTTATTATTTCGATCTTACTTAGCATTAAAGTAGACGGAAGTTTATGTATAATTTATGTATATTTATGTATAACGTTATTAATCTTATTCGCTATTTCTTTTGCAAGAAATCGATTCGTTATTAACGATAAAAATATTATTTTCCTGCAAACAATCTCATCATGAAGTACAGACGTATCTACGAAGAGCAAGATTAGTTGTAATTATTATAAAAATCAGTAGGTATGAATCGTATAAGGGATATATATCGAATTCATCGCAGTTCTTACTGCGGTGTAATTGTTCAAGTTCTTCTATGAAGAGGTACTATATATTGTACATTTAATCAATATTAAACGACCGATTTACTTGTCAGCAAGAACAAGAAACAATATTCGTATCAAAATATTTTCTTATTTTACTATTCTATTCAAATGTGGTTGATTGTAACTGTAATTGTAATTTTGTAAAAATTATTCGTGAAATATTCCGATCCGAATTTTAAGGAATCTGCGTTCGTCTGTTACATTTTGTTAAGTTTTCTACAGAAACTCGTCATTAATTAAGGATACAACGATGGCCGTTTGGCGTCGTCCGAGAATCGATTTCAAGGTAGGCTAAGTGTAATATGTGTTGGTTCACATGCATCGATAGGGAGGCAAACGAGAAATAAATGGATTTTCTGGATGTATGGTAAATGAAAACAGGTTCTATGTAGAAATTGGAGCTTAAAAATTCTTTATTCGGAGTAAATTTCTGCAAGTATCTCTAGTAAAACATAAAATTCGATTGGAAGTTATTAAAGCGAGCATCACGCCTGATTGTTAGAAGCTTAAACCGGTATTGAAAGGAGGCTGCGCTCTATTCATAATCCTGGTATCTGCGCGTACCATGTTAATAGCGTGTCGACATAGACGCGATTTTCATCGGATGGAATTACCAAAATTATATTAATAAGTGATTAATGCTCGAGATCAGACTTCACGATTAGACTCTATTGAATTCTATTGATCTGAGATCTGTCAGAAGAGAAGAACTGTTTACCGTACTTTTGCTACTATAATAACCATCTTGTCATGAGATATTTTTAATTTAGATTATCGTCGAGGACAAATTTCAATTTTATGATGTGAATAAATTACAATAAATGTCGAAACAATCATATGTTTAGTATTGTATAATCTATACCAAGTAGGATGTAATTAATGGGAAAAAAGTGTTGTTCATCCTATCGCTTTCGAAGTAGTTAAAGAAACTAATGATGATAAAACATGCTAACTATATGTTGGGAAGGATATAGATGAAAGAAAGTGATATTGTAAAGAGAAGATGAAGATAATACTTAAATATTTTGTTTCTCGATACTGAATTTATTTTATAAGCATT
The DNA here is from genome assembly GCA_025433975.1 of Liostenogaster flavolineata. Lineage (NCBI taxonomy): Eukaryota > Metazoa > Arthropoda > Insecta > Hymenoptera > Vespidae > Liostenogaster > Liostenogaster flavolineata. The sequence continues at coordinate 1,973,239 of JAITYT010000052.1, forward strand.
TTTGGGTACATATGAATACATTTATGTATGTCGCTTATTAGGATTAATTTTAATCAATTTGAAATAATATAATAAATGAATTTTAATAAAATATTATTATCAAATATAATGTTATCGAAGCTTTAAGATTACTTTTTGAAAAAACGATCGATTTGCTACCTATGTTTCCTTAATTATTTTTCTCTCTCCTCGATGAATAAAATGCAATGCAGCCAAGAAAATCTTACCTTGAGTTTCAAGAACGAGGTCAATTTCGCAGAAAGATTTTTTAACAGATCTTCATCGATTCAAAAGCTTGAGATCAGTGGTAAAAGTTACGACACAATATTTCTTTGCAGCCTGCAGCGTGCATCAATGCCAAGAATTAGTGGCACGCAGTGAAAAACTTGTTCCAAATAGATATCGACTTTTCAAGAATGTATTCATACCATTTTCGACGGTGGTTCGAAATTTATCTCTTGACGTTAAGTCAACGTACATTGCGTTTTTTAGACATACTTTCTATTTTTAGAACAATAGCTTTCTCAACGCGCATAGAGTTGCATTCTACCTTACATTGCGATCTATTTTAAAATTCGAAATTTAAAGTTAGTTGAAATTAGATATCTTTAAAATTACTGCTATTTTTGTCATAAAAGTATTACGTTTATCGATCAATACAGTTTCTGTCGATTAATAAAATATTCAGCCCTTTACCGTGGAATACTTTCCTTTTCCCATCAAATGCATTCACTTTTCGATGTGTAAATCTAGCAAAGATACGCCCTATTTTATGTATGTATTACGATACATTTTATACATCACGAACTATTTAAATTCTTAGTGTAAAATAAATTACTCGAACGTCATCATCAAATCGTAATTATAGCATTATATGTTACGTGTTCGATCGATTGAGCATGCGACAAATTTTCTCTCTCTCTCTCTCTCTCTCTCTCTCTCACACACACACACTCATTATTTAGCTCCATTTTATCCTTATTTTTCTTCACAAAACATTTTATAGAGCTGCATTCTCGCGCGTGGGTAAAATGGACGAGCAGTCACGCGGAAACGTCCACTGTCGACGAGGATCTTCTCAATAACTTTGTATTTTATACTATATTTAATGCAGCGCATTAAGAAAAAGTAAATCTGGGCAGATGGCTTATTTCTCGCATCCCAACTTTAGTTTTGCTTCATGAAACGCGATTACGCGCACAGGCTCTTTCCTTTTTTACCAATTTCCAACGATTAACCTCGTTCTCGCGGGCGAGCGCGCATCCAAGAAGACGGCCAGAGGGTGAGGAATGAAGTAAATGTACGTGTGTGTGTGTGTGTGTGTGTGAGAGAGAGAGAGAAAGAGAGAACTATAAGATTGGCATCGATAAGACGCGAGTCAATCACGATCTCGATACAAATTAAAGCACGATGAAGGACGGTCGTTCCGTCGGAAAAGCGCGATTCTCGATGATTCGCGCGTGTCTTCGTCCGTTCCACGGTAACGCGTTCACGAGATGCAGCGCGGAGGTGCGCGGAGGAGCTTAGCAGCATTATCTAAGTCGCGTGGACCGTTACCCCCACCGACCTAAATGCTCCAAGTATAAATGGTCAAGACATCTTCTAACCACTGTCAGTGAGCTTGTGCACTTTAATTCGCGTCGTCGTCGAGGTAATCCTTGTTTATCATCGATCGTCTTGCCTAGCTCAGCTGACCGCTCGGTCGCCTCACTTACAAGTAAGAAACCAGACAGATCTGGTCGAGTCGCATCAAAGCGGTATCTTCGCCCGACGATCTTGGAAAATTGGTGCACAGTAAAGAATCCGCTGAAGCACCGCGAATCCTGGCTGATGCACGAACAATGAGACCCGATCTCTCGGTAGTTCGGTGGATGCGATCCAAGTCGTAGTTACTGTCCCGATCACGACGAAAAATCGCGTAATGGCATCGAAGTGTAACAACACCTTCGGGAAAGACCGTATATTTTGCGCCTCGTCGTTAGCGAGGCTGTGCGGATCGTTTCTTCTGTTGCTGTTACTTGTTTTCGTAGTGCGAGACGCGTGTGCCCTCGCGCCCAACAACTCGACCGCATCGAACTTCTTGGAGAGATGTCGCGTCGATTGCAGCCTCCATAGGGATTTCTCCAGCTGTGGAAAATATCGACTGGCTAGATGGCTGAACAATGTGCGGGACAAGGTAATGAAACACGAAATGAGCGAGCGAATTTTCTTTCTTCCTTCGTTTCAGCTATTAGGATTTCCTCTTTATCAAAGAACGAAGATTCACGATAGACAAGAAAAATAAAATCTGGTAACAATGATCGATATTTCAATTATTTTTCGTCAAGTATGCGTAGTTGTACAATTCTAGCTTCTTTGATGATTCTTTCTCTACGTCATCGTTGTCCAACGCGTACTCGACGTTTTCGTACTTGCATGGTTCACTCGTTTTAACATTTTTCGTAAGAATATAGGGTAAATAATTTCTCTAAAGTTAATATCAATGTCATGAAAAGTATTTTGGAAATTAATTGCGGATATCTATTTTAAAGTATACATCGAATAAGAAATCAAAAAGAGACATGTTTTCAATTGGAAAGTTGATATTATTATACTTTCCTCGATAAACGATTTCCGTAAATATTTTCTTACATTACTTGTGCGAAGGAGCAACATTTAAGCATACAATGATGTTCAATGGCGTAGGAATTCAGTTACGGTTCTATCCGGATCATAAGGATACCCTCCCTGAAGTACGAGACGATACTGCCGAAAGTGCCGCATTCTCGCGCGTTTAAAAGCGGCATTACGGATACCTTGGATTTCTTAAGAGACATTGCCAATGATTTACTGACAAAACGCGCCATCGTTTATACGATCGACAATTCCGTAGGCGCGAGAGGATACACAAGCGATTTGATGTTGATGGATGAAGACGAGCTTCAAAATATGAAGGAACGCCACGAATCGGAAGGTAAATTTATTCTTGTTCGTTCGTTGTAAGGCAAGTAAAATTGTGTCAACAAGTGCAAATTTTTCTATTAACATTGCTTGATAACTTTTTAAATATTACTTTAAGAATGTAAAGATGAATTTATACGATGGTATAGAAATTGAAATTTAAACAACGCTTTTATAAAAATATTAAGTATGTGTAAGTTTTCGATATTTCAGGATCTGGACAGTATCTTATAATAGTGTACAGGATGGTGTAAAAAAATATTTGGTCTTGGATCGGTAAATAACTATGAATAACAGTTGCCGCAAGATAGTCCTTGATCTCGAATTTCAAAAGTTTACATTAAATTTTTCTTTATTGCATTGTATTCTACGCATTATGGAGATAAAAAGTGTTTAAGGAAAGTGTTATGGGTCAAAATTCTGAACGGCTGACTTTTGATATGTGGTTTCTTTTGGATATCTGTTTTATGGACATTTTTTGTCATCGTGACAATTTTACAGCAATTTCTATTCATAGTTCTTTACTGATCTAAAGACGTAGAACAGTTTTTAAAGTATATATTTATTTTATTCTAAGCTTCTACACTAATACAGTTCATTGCGTTCATTTATCGAATATGTATTTGGTTAACTAAAGATTAGTTAGAGTTCAATATAGGCAATATTTTAACGTACATATATGTTGTAAGATATGTTTGAGGTTCGAATACGACACATATAGCAGGATACTATTGGAATCCGGATACATCAACTTATTATTCAAAACCGATTCAATATTTATGATGTTGTTTATTAACGTAACGAAAGTCTGAAAACAAAACATAAATATTACTATGGGAGATGAAGAAGAAAGTTTGGGCGAATAAAAATACTTTTAGTGAATTCATTACCAACATAAAGTATTATACTTGTGTGCTTGATAACATTTTCTAATCCGATTATTTTAAAAATGAAATGTCAAAGGAAGAAAAGGTTATTCCCTTTTTTCTACTTATATTTATATAAAGAATCATCTTTTGTTTGATCGTATTACTCGTTCCGCCACGGCTTGTATATTTAATAAGAACAATAATATAGAATAAAAATATCTGTATAGTAATTGCAGTACATTTTGGTTATTAATATCTTTTTAATTAATTCACTATCAAAGGTTACAACACTACTTTTATAATTATTAACTTTTACCAAAACCGACTGATTTTTTAGACAAATTTAAAATGTCTTGATACAAGCATCTTTTCAACAGTGTTTAACATTGAAAAATATTATAGTTTTTCGAATCATTCAGTTACATTTATGATAAAAATCTTATCTATCGTTCGTAAAATTTATCCATTAAGATACACGTATACCCAAATGTATTTTTTAACATATCCGACATAGTTAATGTTGTTAATACGTATAGAAGCTATTTATATTCTCAGAGTTAGCACAGTTCATTTATTTGATTAATTTGTATCCATTATTTGTCAGTTTATTCAAATTTGATTAACGTTGATTACAACATACGATAGAAATATTGTGCATCGATGTGCAACGACGATGATCGTTATGTCACTTCGTCGATTGCGCGGAACACGCAAAGCGTAACGTGGCTCCTTGTGCGTTTCGATCGAACAGTAGATCCCGATAGAAGAAGACACAACTGAGCTTCGCTCGACGCGTCGCTTTGGTGACGAGCGGGATTGTCGTGGAACGCGTTTTACGGTATATTTCGTCTATAATAATACGCCGCTACAAAAATAATACAGCATTAACCGCAACTAACCGTCATTGTGAATTTAAGATCCGAGACGTCCTAAGAACAGTATAGTTGTCGGATGACGAGAAAATCTCGATTCGTAGGTGACTGGCGAATATTCAAGAAGAAAAAATCATTGATCCTGCCGATTCTCATACTGCTGAACCTCTTTAAGCTGAAGCTACTGCTCTTGCCTATCTTCCTTGGCGTTCACTTCATAAAGAAGTTGTTGGTGATCGGTTCTTTGATCGTACCATCCATCCTGGCGCATCTTAAAATCTGCAAAGTCCAGCCTCCTCATCAGACTTATCCTCATCACACATGGGCAACCGCCGCTGAAGGTCCAGTCGACTATCCAACCGGTAAATTATTGATTTCACTGATCGTAACTTGTTTTTCTTAAAGAATAGATTTTCTATACCGCCAGTGGCTTTATTCAAATAACCAAATACTCGATTATTCGAATAATTATTAAAAATAATTGTATAATCGATCTCAGTACATTTGAAGTTTTCAGGACTCAAATTACTTTTTTATCGCATATACAAATATTTTTAACATCAAATTTGTAACAGAATTTTTTTAATGCTACATCTATACCGCATCTGCAAGCGTGATGTACGACAGTACCACCTTCAAAGATTACGTAGAGTATTTGAATAATCGCATATCGTTAGTGTTGATTTACTGTCAAACTTGAAACACGTTAGTAGTCAAGTTGAGGCAATAGAAGTGTATACATAGGTATGGACTTTTTGAATATGACATATATATATACACATGAGATTGCAAATATGTACATGAGATCCTTTGCAAGATTGATTGAAATGGACATTCATTTAGCAGTGGATAAGTATCTCTTGACATGATTGCGAAGCTCAATGCTATCACGTCGACTATCGAGTCAATTTTGCAATATGATCGTGCCCATCCGATTGCATGACCATTGAAGTTTCGCATTACCGTATGACATGTTTTATAAAATTTGTTGCGATGTGAAATGTAAAATGCGCTATAGTTACATGAGTAAAGAACCCGTGTTCTTCTGCTCTACTGTCTCTTATACCTGCGGAAGCTTCTTTTATGACTTGGTAGAGGAGGGGGGAGGGTGGGTTCCTCTCCACAATTTAAACTATATATTCAAGTTCCTCGCTTATAGCTTTTACGCTCTAGTTTTTTTTTTACTATTACCTCTTCCTTTTACTTTAATTCTCAAAAATATTCTATTTTCTTTCTCTCCGTCGCACTTAACGATGCAAATAATAATTGCGTAGTAATTAACTATTATATGAACTTAATTTATCGTTTAAATTGAATGCATTCAAAATATTCGATGCCAGATGGCACGTGGATCGGGTTCGATGCTAATAACAGACCGTGGCGTTTGCAGGGCTCGAGTGTCAATTGCATCCTTTCACGTACGCGACGCTGTTACGATTGGATAATTCGAATTCATGCGCGAGTAAAACTCAATAAGTGAAAACACGAGTTATATTAGACGCTCTTTTAACTCTCATTTAAATATGTTTTTAAGTTTATTCTAAATTTGCCGCAGTTTAATTACTTTTGTAACGTATTTGGTTTAAATGTAAACGATAGTTATATTTGTATGCCAGGACGATTTTGCAGCACAATATGAATTATATAGCAGCAATATGAAGCTGTATTCACTTTTTGAATTTTCGAGACTTCTTTGACGTATTGAATTGATTGAACAAGGAAAACGCAGTAGTTTTATTAATGTACATTCATTTAGAAGAACATGAAACTTTTTTCGAATACGATTAACAATTTTCAAATTTGTTAGATATTAAAGCTAAATTAACTTCAATTAAATTATAATTATTTGAAAAAAATTAATTATAATATTGCTACATATTATGCACAGAATATTTAAATGGCCTTATTTAAGTAGATAATCCTGTCTGTATATAATATTAATTGATTTACAATTTTTTTTATAAATTTTCTTTTAGCAATTTACTTAACATTCACTAAAGAACGAGATATCAATTTATAGAATATTTCTAAAGGGTGTCAAGTCGACATTTTTCTTAAGTGGTCGAAGTTGTTCGTGTCGTCTATAAAGCGTTATAAAATTTACCACCGTGGGAAACTTTGGAAATCCGCAAAGCTATTTACACAAAGTAAGAAGTATTTTTCAATCATTTGCGTAAATACATCGTTTAACAATTGTACAATTCTCTCGACGACCAATTGAGCTGTGGTCCCATCTTTACACTCCGCTTTAGTTATTGTAGAGAAACTAGGGACTGATAACGGGACACAAAGATGCAGTTCGTGGATCGTGTGTACTTTACAGTCTCAGGCAATATGTCTTTATTAAAAATAGAAATTTTTACGGGCTCCAATTGTTATGGTATTGTAACGATTTTTCGAAAAAGTATAACAAACAAGGGTTAGTAGGTAATTTGTAAATATAATTTTATTTGTTGCAAATTTCATTCGAGATAAGTAAATAATTAGGATGTTTAATAACTTTTTCTAAGATTGCATACTCCAGTGTTCGACTCGTCTACTTCATGTTCTTATAATATTAAAAGTAACATACAATAATAGATTGATTATGTAATGAATTTTTACGAATATTCTAACAGAGCAGTGATAAAGATGTATCGTAAATAGAGGAGATGATATCATATACATTCTGCTTACCGATTCGTAACATCGTCATCGTTTTCTACTATTGAAATAATATTTGTCCTTATTGAAACATACTGAAGGACTTAAACCCTCGAATTAACAGAATTATATATATCTAAGGGAAAATGTGATGATTTAAAAACACGATTAGAATATGTTTAATAATTCGAATAATTCGGGCTTGACAACGGCAGATTTCTGGTCGTCCAAATACAACAGTTAATTTTAATCTTGGAAATAATGCACAGAGCAATCTACGTCGGTCGCTGCACTCTATTCGAATGATCTAGATCAAGCGCATTGATAATATGCACGTATTGCAGTACAGTAATAATGATACGTTAATGGATGACAATATTGCATATCTTGCTTGGAAGGGAAAAATATAAGAAAACTTAAAAACAAAAAGGCATAGAAATGACGTTATATAAAATGATCTTCGTATAACTTCGTAAATCTGTCTTTAAATGAAAAACACGATTAAATACATTAAACTTAAATTGTTTTAAATTAATCCTTGTTTATTATCAAAAATCAATCGTCTATAAACGTACACGAACAGATTTTTTTTTTGCTTTAAAATTATTTCCATTATATTTTTATCGCTTTTACAGAATCAGGAAATATATATCTTTGTAAGTTGAAAATATTTGTGTTACAGTTTCAACGAAAAAAATTATTCTATTATTCGCTAGCGCGTGTTACAAAAGTCGGATCATCTTAGACGCTTTTCAACGAGACACAGAAATGATTAAAAAAAGCTATTTAAATCGCACGTATGCACATTAAAGTTATGTCGCGAACGTGACATCAATTAGCGCTGGGTTGATGGCGCGCTAAATTTTTGTCTATCGACGCGCAGTTACAGGTCTAGTAACCTTATTCCGTGACGAGTATTACCGATGACGTTTTTCAAAGTAATCACGTCCATCCGTTGTCGAAGCGTCACCCACCGCGTTTTACGCGCTCTCGTATGTTTTGAACGGTCGTTGGTCTTTATGTTCCATGATTCTGCTCTTACACAGTTCCGTGAGTTTCCGAATGGTGAAGTCGTAATCGTATCGCGAGTACTTTGCCGGTATTTGCACGCTGTTGCTTAAGAAGCCTAACGGAACGCGACAGCGGCAGGACCGATTTGTCCGTTAATAGGTTCCCAACGAATCGTCGTCTTTGATGTCCCCATTTAACGCGTGCTTTACTGTCTAAGGTCATTCTACGGTATGAATAACTTTTCGGATAAACGGTTTATGCGGATGCGACGAAAGAACGTAACGAAGTTATGGAATTTCGAAAGAATCGTTCGATGAAAGGGTTTTCATACGTAAAATCGTAAAAGAGCCTGGCTTATGATTATCCCTCTTCTTAGGAGGGACGTCACGTATACGGAAAGAAAGAGAGATAGAGAGACAACGGCGAGGTAGGTTTTATCGTGAGAACGGGATTAACGTCTTTTTCTTTACATCTTTAACGGATCCGAGAGGAACGTAAAGGTCTGGGATTCTTCGTATTGGATTCGCTAGTCTGGGCTGATTTTTTTTTATCGTGTTTCTTTTCATGAACGTAAGTTGTAAATGGATACGTCGTATCGTCGAATTGAATAGATGTAAAGGCGGTTCTATTATGTCACTTTAAATAATTCATTATAATATATTATTTGATATTGAGAATTTATCGTAATTTAAAACACTCATTAAATCGAATGAATAAAGAATAAAATTATAGATATCTAAATGATGAGCCTTTTACTAAGGGATAGCCTTTTTAGAAAGGAACAAATTTTACATTTTCGAGTTATAACATAAAATAGAAAAACTGCAATAACTCTTTTCTTTTGCAGAACGCCCAGCACTGTTATCTGTAATGAGAGTATTTGTCGAGAGAAAAGAAGGCTAGAGAATTTGTAAAAATCGTAATATTTTTGTTGATAAATAACACAAAATTCATATGTATTTTGAACATTTAAATATGCGGCGGGGGTGCTTGTTAAAGTTGAGTTTGCTACAGAAAATGAATGCTAGCGAGACTCGTTATTTCCACTCAAGATTAAGAAAAGCAGACTTCTCAATCATATTAACAATTATCTTTGCTTCACATTTCTATCACAAATACCAAGATATCGATGTCTGAGAACATTAATTTCTTTGTTTTCAGTTAATTTCTCTGTGTTTTCTTGATTTTGTCTCAACAGTGTCCTATAATTTCTAATTTCTTTTTCTCTAGTTGCTGCGGTAACATTAATATCCAACTAAAACTTGTAACTCTTTTTTATCAAATCTTCACGCGTTAATATGTAGTGATCCTGATCTCTGAAACTGTAGTATCTCGTTAATATGTTTCGTACGAAATCGTAAATTCTCAATCGAAACGTTTGATACGTAAAAATTAAATCTAATTAACGCTACCTTCTTACCGATCTTTCATACGAATTCGACCGATGTTCGAACGTAAATCTTTATGGTTTCTAATTTTCACCGCGCTCGTAATTCATTCCATAATTTCTCTTCATCTTTTTATGTCTTAAGCCATGTCAATTTTCGAGGACAATTCACATTCATCAACGGATTTACGTTTTTCGAGCGTCGCAATGAATCAATCGTAATGTTTTGTCGTAGGATTTGGACACGACGATTCAACATGGGCTCACAGAAACGACGTCCAGGGACAATTGGGATATCAGGGAGCATCCTATTATGGTTATCGGAATCCCTATGGATGAGACTGATTACAACGCATGGAAAATTCTACTGAAAGAGATCGTCACTTTACTTGTCTTAATGAAACAGTCTGATGTATGACAACGAGCATCATTTTCGTCCGTCGTTATAACATCTGTCGCAAAACTGTCTTTTCTGACACAAAGAATTATATATATAATTTTATACACAATATATTGATCGTTTTATTTTCCCTCGTGCACATAATTACTCTCATCTCCTTATTGATTTATTGTACGAACGTAAAAACTTTAGCACGCGTATCGATATATTCGAAATGGCACTTCTGAATGAACACAGTGACCTTTTCGACGATCGCCATCGCTTAATTTACAATGCTCATTTTTGTAGAACTCTTTAACGCTTAATTATTACAATTAATTAACAAATATTCGATAGATATGTGGAACAGAACGCGAGAAGGTGTCTTAACGTAACGTTAAAAGAACGGATCGCTATCGTTAATCGAGACATCATTGTGCAATGTTCGTATATGTGTGTATACGTATAGGTAGCGACTTTACGCACAGAAACGACTTTCACGAAGGGGTACCGTTAACTCGTCGATGCTTCGAATTTCTGGGAAATGAGGAAAAAGTCCGACGAGCGTTCGTGCATCCACGGCAAGATTCCGTAACCGAGGTCTTTTTTCAATACCTGCATTTTTTGCTTAATTGTTATTCTTCTTCGATAGAATTAGTCTCGTTCTAAAAACAAGTGTTCACGTTCTCCAATCGTATGCATGGAAATTACGATAAATATCGTGCGATCTTGACGTAGCTTGACAAACACCAAGAAATTTCTACCGTTAACTACGCTCACTTTAAGTCACTGAATTTTATTTCTTGATCACCCATTAAGATAACATCGTTTTTTAAGAATCGAAAAGTAGAACGTCTGATCCTTGAACTTCTTTCTCCTTGATATTTTATCGGTTTCGGATTTCGCACAAAAATGGACAAAAGCGGACTTTTAATCGATCTTCCGACAGTCGTATGCGAGTTCTCGGGGCGACATGGAAGGGAAGTACGGAGAAGAGGAAATCGAAGAAGTGAATCGAACTATGAAAATTTCGAGGATGGTAGTACGCGCACACGCGGTCAAGGTCGACGATGTGGGGAAAGAGGCGCGTGGTCGAAACTCCGCCACGACTGACCTACTGACAGATTTGGAGGAAGGCTGGTTGTCCTGCTGCCACGCCGATAAACCCGCTCGTGCGTGTAACCTGTGTTGGATACGTGTTCGTGGGTGAGTTCGCCTTTGCTTTTCCGTTCAATGTCCTTGTGTGAGTGCACGGGGATCGACTCACCTACGAGGCCGATACGAAGCAGGACCGTTATCGGGAGCGTTTGCCGCGCCGTCAATGTCAGCGTGCACCCAATAATATACCGTCTCTCTCTCTCTCTCTCTCTCCCTCTCCCCCCCTCCCTCTGCTTGCGACGCGTCTTTCAGCATCGATGATCACGTCGAACTGGAGGACTTCCTTCCTTCTCATCTTCTTCTCTTCCTTTTTCATCCTACTTAATATTTTTTCTCTCTCTTCTTATTTTCTTCCTTCTCTTTTTCATCATATTCCTAATTTTCTTGTTGGCTTCTCTATCTTTCCCTTTATTGTTTTTACCTTCTCCATCTGCATTATTATTTCTCTCTCTCTCTCTCTTTCTGTGTGTGTGTGTGTGTGTGTGTGTGTATTTCTCTCTTGTTCTTTCTCGGAACGCGAGTGATATTTTTCGCGGATAGTAGATCGTTGTCGCCGGCAGCAAGAATGGGAAATCATCGTTGTGGTAGCGTAGTTGTTAACGTAGGCGATACCGATTCGCAACGCCGCGTTCGTTCACGCAAGTCGACCGTTACGTACTTGCGTAGGAACTAACGAAAAGTCGCATTAACATAACGGATCATCGTCCAGGTAGCTGCGCGTAGGCGAACAGATTGATAGCTGATAGATAGACATTCTTTCGTCGATACGTATTCTCTTCTTTCATCAGCTACGCGACACCTGGACGTGCGTGGTACACGCGTCCCTTATTGCAATCGATTGTCGCGGCACAGCGTATCGTCACAGGGATTTTCTTCCCTCGATGAACGATTCGACGACTATCCCGTCAAATACGTATGCGATTCGTCGTTTCAAACCACTGTTATGCTAACTATACGATGAGCCATTCGTGAAAAACTAATAGTTTCTCCACTCGGTGTCAGATAAAGAAGAGTTTTCATCTTTGAAATTTGTATGATTCATGTGCAGGCGCAGGTGATATTGTACATATTAACAGAGCGCGTCCGAAGTGTAAAAAATGAGATCGTAGAGGAAGGAAACAATTCGAAGACATAATGACAATAATCAGTGGTTAACGCGATGAATCGTTTTTTTTTAGGAAACTTAAATTACAATGCATAATACAGATTTTATTACAGATGGACGGTTTACTTATCAAGTGCTTATAGTCAAATAAGAAAGATGAACGTAAAGGTTAAAAGCCCGATCGATCAATAGTTGCCGTTTACTACATAGTTGAGATTTTATCACTGGTTTACTTGGCGGACCACTTGTTGCGTCCGGGAACAAGAACAGTGTTTATGAATTTATATAACCTCTAATCATTCACGAGCTGCATTACTCACAGACACACACGAATGCATTATATTATATATTCGTAACGATTCGAATCTACAATCTTCTAGGTATTCGCAAGAGGCATATTTCCTTCATGATCTTAAAATAGCCTACAAGTAGCTTTGGAAGTGAAAAGTATGGGAATTTCAGTCGAAGCAAGCTATTTAAATATTTCTTTCATTTTTTATGATATAAAAAATACTTGTGACATAATAATTAATGGTTTGAAACGTTGAATAGTCTGGAAAAATTTTTTCCACGATTATCGAGGTTACAAAAATTTCATTTATCTCTTTTCATCAAAATCTTTATGCATTAGATTTTCAAAATCGCGTCTATCGTCGATGGGCGATTCAGCGATTTGAGGATGATGCGGTAATTGCCACGAAAATCTTATTGACAGCTGAGGCATCTTTTGAGATATGCATTGTTGATCTTTAGAAAATCGATGGACAAGACAAGTGGAAAAACATTGGACAGTTTATACTTTGTGCGGAATTTTAAGTGATATTATTATCGGGCCTTATTTTATCGACGGTACATCAACAGGACGAAAGTATGTAACATTTTTAGCGAAAAGATTCAACGACTTACTGGAAGATGTATTTGTGAAACTATGTGTACCAGTCTGATAGTTGCCTGGTTCACAATCCGCTGATAGTTGTGCAGTTGCTGATCAGAAAGTTTCCAAATCGTTGGATATATATGTTTCGGAGGAGAGAGACGGTGTTGACGTGGTGTGCGAGAAGCGTAGCGTTGTCCTCCGGCAACGCTGC
>JAITYT010000052.1:1987247-2027718 GCA_025433975.1 Liostenogaster flavolineata
GTATTGTCTATAGTACTTCGGGATGCTGACGATCGATCGAATATGTCAAGAATTCGAGTAGACACTCGACTCCACGAACACGATTTTAGTAACGAGTCACTGTCACGGGGCTTGAGTTTGCATCATTCGAGATGCGAATGTATCGCGGGCGTTCGCGTCTTGGCAATCTCGTAAATCGTTGTAGGTGATGGCATATCGGACGAGAAAGTGCAAGTAATCGTTTTCTCGTGGCCCCGGTCTTTCTTAGACTCCCGTTAGAACGTAGGCAAGTGAGCTTATTATCGTCCGAGAACGCGAAAAGTGTTTGCCATCGGTGTGACTGCAGTGTCGTTCGATATAAAAGTAATCGTTGTTTTGTGAAATCTTCCGTTAGCTGTAAAACAATTAGTGCATTTTCTCTTTGGGTTTCTCATTCGCGCGAACTTTCATTTTGGTTCGAGGAACGATCTTTTCACAGTTTTCATGGCAAATTTATCCCTTCCTTGTCAATCTTCGAGATCTGTCTACCTAATTCGTAGATATTTAAGTAACGATAAATAAGAACGTTTCAAATCCGTCTATTGACCTGAAATCGACATGCGATATAAATGTTTCTATAAACGTCTGGTCTCTCATAATCACGAAAATAAAAAGTAGTCAAAATTACTAATGTAATCAAAAATGATTAGAAAATATCGATAGAAAACTATTACGACGAGGATATGGAGGTAATTAATTCGTTAACGAACGCACAGCATTATGTCTAATGGAATACTTACACAGGTGAAAGAAAGCAACATCGATGGTGATGACGCGTTAAACGATATGTTTATCGGTCACATACAAGGTGTGTCCTCAATTTCAAAGTCAACACTTTAGGATCGTATCGGGGGTCGATGAACCAATCGTAGAATCCTTTTATAGAGGTTTACTCGTTTGTTTCGTTTTGAAGAATATCGTGAAAACAAAATAAAATAGATTTCATCGTTTTCATCGAGTATCGACTATTTAATACAGACACATTAAAATGCTGACGCTTTACAGCGATATAAAATATTATTGTAGCTAAACATTGCTCTGATGCTAGACGCATTGCCAGTTACGATTCGGTTTTTCATTCGCACTTTTGTGTTGGTCGTCATAAAATGATCTTTTTCCTTCAAAATATCCTCACGTAAAAAGCACTATGGATGTTATATCGGATATTGTTATCTCATGAATGACTCTAAATGAATATATGCAAAAACGAAAACTTTGCTTTGCTTCTATTTAGAATTTTATTGATTCCACAATGAAGAGAAACGTGTATTCCTCTGCTAGATCTTAAAGCTCTGATATTTAAATGAGAGATACCCAATATGTATAATGGATTTTACGGTGCCCACTGGTTTTGCCGGCTCGAGCGTTTGACTTACTTTCGGCAACATTCAAACTGTGACTCGAACGCGACTAGCACCGAGACGCATTTCCGACGACGTGCGTACAAAAGAACGCCTAAAAAAGCAGGATCGTCGCGTCGGTTCACGCTTCGAACGAGAAACTTTAAAAACACGAGGAGGAGCGACATTCCAATGCGACCTTATTTTCAATGCAAGCCTTCAATGCCGTCCTTTTTTTCGGTCTCGGAAACACATCCGTATTGGAGTCACTGACATCGATACGATTAATGAGTACGAAGTTCAGTCGGTCGAAGTGTGGTAATATTTATGTGACACACATTTTTTTTCTTTCGTTTTACATCGGATCATTTTATTCGCGATCGTGTTATTGAACGATCGATACGAAGATCGATCGAGCTTTGCTTGTGCGCCATACGAATCTGTTCTCTCGAGGCTTATTTTCTTCATTTTGAATGACGATTTAATTTTTACCATTAAAAAATGCTAACCTTATATTACTATAACCCAGAAAGAAACTTGACGAGAAGATCAAATGAATTTACAAGATTGTAAAAATACGGAAGGCCTCCGAGGCTCCCATTATGCTTCTTGGGGTTAACCGACTATTCTGGTGCTAGTAATAGCTTGTGGGGATGTTTTTTCTGAGATGTACAACAGATGTACAATATTTATTCTTTTATCCTTGACCAAGAATATAGTGAAATTCGGAACATCATTGAAGTAAAAAAAGACGACAAAGAAATAAACATGT
This sequence comes from Liostenogaster flavolineata, assembly GCA_025433975.1. Classification (NCBI taxonomy): domain Eukaryota; kingdom Metazoa; phylum Arthropoda; class Insecta; order Hymenoptera; family Vespidae; genus Liostenogaster; species Liostenogaster flavolineata. The sequence goes on from JAITYT010000052.1 coordinate 1,989,378, forward strand.
TTAAATAATTTTGTTGATCGATTTTTGCTTAAATAGACTTTGAGTTTTCGTACCAACGTCGATTGAAAATAAGTCCAACGATTTAATATATATCCATTATATAATATATAATATAAGTCCAATGAATAACATATGGAGAATCTGCTGTTATTTTCTATTAAATGCCAGCAGCATTTAATAGAAGAAAGCAATCCGTCCAAATCTAGCTCTCACGACAGAAAAAGGTTCGAGTAGCGCAAGTTCACGGCTGACCATAAATCCTTATACGGCGCGAACACTTTTCAATGGAACTTAATCGTGGCGAAAGGATCAAGAACGCATTGCATTGCGCTTTCGATAAAATTACGCGAATTATCGCGCGTAAAACGAATTCGCAAGCATTCGAGTCCTCCGTCATCGTTCCTGTGAACGTTGCCGAACGAACCGGAAGGACGATGACGGCACGTCGTAAAAGAAAAGAAAATTAACGAAAAGACAAGGTAAGCAAAAGTAAGGAAGGAAAGGAGACGAAAGGAAAAGAGAAGGAGCGGTGCAATGGTAGAGAGGATGCGACGTCGAATCGGACGAATGAACGAACGTGGAAAAGAGGAAGGTGGAAAGGAACGAATCGAGGCAAGGTACGTAGAGACGGATGGCCGGGTAACCCAGATCGGTTCAGTCCAGTCGATTCTACGACGATCGTCCGCCAGTAGTGTGCCGACCGTCGAGCACGATCCCCCAAGACTTTTCGAGGACTTTCCCTCTCCCGGCTTCGTTGCTTCCCGCCTCGAGATCCTTCCGTCGATATTATTTTTTACCGTATTTCGCTCCAGGATATCAAGAGCCGCCAAGGCGAGGTCGATCCTACATCCTTGTCGAGTAAGCAGGAGCACCGATTCGATGCGTACGTTGAATAGCATCCGTGAGTATACCAACATTTATTGCATCTTATACGTGAGTGAGTAAATGAGAGAGAGAGAGAGAAATAATGTACGTCGCGAAAAAGATACTCTTTTTCCAGCAGCGAGTAGTCGTCCTGGAAGATTCGACGTCGATCGACCCGTAGATGTACGAACGATCTCAATTTTAAATCGGTGTTTTTCTCAACAATTTCTAAAGCGATTTTCCGATAAAATTCTCGATTACGAAGTACAATTCCCGCTAGGACTAATATTCCTTCAAGAAGTCGTCTTGGAAAGGATCGTCGATCGACAGCCCCGCAGTGACCGATCGTCATTCCTTTAAGACTAGTGTAATTAAAATCGATATCTCGAAGAGGGTACGCGACGGTCGACTCGGCGTGATTCGAACTTCGGTGCTTCGACGTCCTTCGACACGCGCGCACAGAGAAAATCGGCACGATCGAGAGAGACGTTTCAGTGCGATCGATCGACGGAAGAAAACGATAACATTTCGATTTCAGAATACGGAGAAAGTCGCGAGCGATAGACGGAGATGCATCAGTTATCGAGGATATGGTCGTAGCCAAGACGAGGTCCGAGACAAGGCGCGCAACGACGATGCTACGAAAGTCCGGACGGACATTACTCCTGCTCCTGTTTCTGGTGGTCTTGTCTCTTCGTCGCGCTGACGGGGTGAAGGTCCGCTCGGTCGAGACGTCCTTGAACGAGACCTTTCACCGCGACGGTCACGATGCCGGCGGCGGCGGCGTCGTTCGCGATTACGACAACGATAACGACATCTTCGAGTCCGAGGAGCGTCACCCGCACGAGACGTCTGGGAAGCCGAGCAAATTCGACGCCCACGTCGATCGTTTTGGCCATACCGACGATTCCACGACTTATCAGATCGAATCGACGATGCTGCTGGAAAATTCGACGACAGCCTCGACGGTTGCCAGCTTCGTCGATCCTACGAAATGCCGTGGCGCTGACATGCCATTCGCCTGTTTACGGCGTAACCTCGGCAAGTTCATCGATGGCCTCGCGAAAATCGACGCTTACAACGTGACGGAGTACGTGCAGGTGGTTCGGAGCCAGAACGCGTCCACGAGCGACGACGCGCGCGATGTTGGCCTCTTCGAGAAGGTTCGACGATACGCCAAGGAGCACGTGGTGAAGATACGGCTTCGAGAGAACGCGATAACCGCGAGAAAAGCGAGAACCTTCTTCGATGGTGAGTAGTAACGCGCGAAATTACTCTTTACCGCCTGGATTCGAACGGATCGGAGCGCATTCTCGCAATTTCTCTCGATTTTTGGATGGAGAAGTCGAACCACTGGTCGTTTTTCCGGTTGCGCGTGGCAATGACGGTACCGGTAGCTTCGTCGACTGTTTATCCTGTCGTGATATAAGCTCCTCATTAGCGAAGTACCAGTTGAAGATCGATTTAATGAATATATGGCGAGATAAATGAATGCGGACGTAATGATAAGAATTTCTGAGATAACGGTCTTACATGTATGTGGATAATGCAAGGTTGCAGGTGTGTAGGTCGTCCAATTATTGACCGAGTACTCGATTGCTATGACGCACAGGTATACTTTGGTAGCCCAATTCGAATTTTTTGAATGATCCAGCTGCTTAAAGTAACACGATCGATAACTTTGAGTAGTCTGCCTTTTTTTGATCATATCCGATAATCAGCAAGTAACCGGAATAACTGTTATTCATCTTCTTATACATGGACGTTTAAAGGTAAATAAAATTGGTGTCGAATATTTTATACCATGTTCAAAGTTTATCTAAATTAGTGAGAGACGCTTTTGGGTTACGATCGGTAACCAGAGTATAAATTCATACGTGTCGGATTTATTATATATTCGAGTGTATCCAATTTTTTCTGTCTCGATTCGAACTAGACGTTTGAAGCATTCGCAAACTTCTATCTGTTGTACTTTAAAATCAGACTGTTCTGTTTGTTTAATTTGAAGCGCAACAATGGATCATTATATTATATATTAGTGGGCAAATTCAAATCGAGAGTTGAATCAGGAATCTACGCATTTTGCGTGCGATGCTCTGATTCGCTTAATTACTCTAATTTTAGCTACATCAATGTTTTTGTAGACTTCCTTAAGATCATCGTATGTAATAGGCATTTCAATTCTTGTCATCGTTACTTGCAAGTTAAATAAGCGAGGAATGTAACTTTGAGACATAGATTCGTATGATGGTATCAAACAATTGAGGATCTTTGATATATTTCCATTTTATTAGGACAACAAACCTGAAGAAAGCATTTAATTTATAATAAAAACAAGATACCAATTCCTTTACGAGAAAATCAGAAAAACTGATGCCAAATATACTATAAAATATCCAGAGAAGTAAGGAAGGCTATCTTGTAAACTACCAAATTGTTTAATTATTTTCACTTCTTAGTCAATTAAGTTATAAAATATTTAATGAGTAAAATTCATCGTATGCTAATTATACAGCTTGTTATATTTTTTATTTGCATGTATTAAATAAAAATTAATGTATGTTTTATTGTATTCGTCATCGTAATTCTTAAATCATTATGTGATCGATCCGATTATAAAGATATAACGCGTGTAAACGATTCAATTTTCTATTCGAAACTTAGGAAGGAACGTTAGATCGGGAAGAGGTGAACCGAACGATCGAATAATGGCTCTTAACGAGATCGAGGCTACCGCCACTCTAATGAAAGTTATTCGGGAATGCATTTCTCATGGTAAATAACTTGGATGCGCTCCGATACGTTCGTTCAATCAGTTTGTGTTTGCGTTCGAAGGAACGAGGCTTCTTATTAATTGGCTTACTGGGACTAAATTGGGCAACGAGGTTGGGGAATGTTGGGGTGCAATTGGCAATAGATGGCTAAATGAAAAAAGGCGTTTAAGACCGCTCAGTTTTTCAGTAATCACGTGCCACGTCAAACAGAAGACGTTCAGGACAAGTACGAAGAACTGCTCGTTGCGGCATGGCTTACAAGGACTAACCATGTGGCTTTAATCGGCTGGTACTTTTGCTTTCAGCTATCTTTCAGGGAAAGAGTACCTTTTTAACAGGATTCGGACTTGGTTTTCTAGCATTCGGCTTGAAGAAGTTGCTGCTGCCCTTGTTCCTCGGCGTGCAGATCATCAAGAGCGTTCTACTCGCTTTATTTTTACCGAGCATTATCGGCAGCATAGGTAACATCGTTGGCAAAGGTACGTTCCTTCCAAGTTTCTACGAACGAAACGATTCGTCAAAGTGATTTCATTTCCTTGCTTCGGTAAATAAACTTTCTTTCGTCCACATAATCGTATTAATTATTGTGAAATAATAAGCAAAGTAATGAATTAACGAAATCCAAAACAAATATTCCGACAATAATTAACTGAACATTCTCCTTTCTACATTTTTTTTATTAAAAATTCATTGCGAAACTTCTATTGATCATAGACAGGTTCTTCTACGTGGTTCTGAAATCTTATTAATCTCTCTATGACAGTAATTTAATTTTGCATGACATCGTCCGTTATAATATGAAATGTTTCTTTATATATCAAAAATTGTTTTATTCGTATGACTATCTTTAACTTCAACAATTAATAATCATCAGGCTACTGTCAATGTAAAAAAGATACAAGAACCGTTTACGGAGTTCATGTCAATTTTCTTGATTGTTTATTTCGTTTCGTTATATATAGTAGTTAATATGCATACATGTGCATGAATTTATATTTAAAATAATTTTTTGTAATAATTTCATTTAACATCGAGTCGAATAATAGATACGTAATATTAATTACATGGCACTTGCGTGCTTAATTTTCTCAAAAATATTCGTATGACATACATTTACCAACAGGACTAATGCGAAAACAAAAAAATAGTCAGGTTTTACGTGCATTCGATATATTCAACGATCGGCCTAGAAAAATAGAAATTTTCATCTTAGGCGGTCGAACAGGCGATGTAACTTCGTGAAAGGTAGGACGCAATGCGCATGAAATAAAATCTGGCACACATTTTGATACTTTACATCGGTAAAAAGGCTTTGTCCATTGACAACAACTGTACGAGTCCTGTTTGCAGGTGTATCGTCTTTCGCTCAGTCCTCGCAGGGTGTCACGGCTGCTCCCGAGGAGAATTTCGAGTTCAAGGATAACGCCGATCTGTACAACGATGACTACTTAACGCGACAACCAGTCGGAACATTACCGGCATCGGCGATGTACGAAGAAAACATGATGCAAAAGAATCCCGAAATTGCATCGAGATTTTCGTTCGTCGATCCAGGAATGACGCACGCGAACGCACTTTCCGATCATTATTACACACGACACGTCGCTACGCATGGATTCGGCAAGAAGCAAGATTTTAAGGTAAGTTATCGGATGTGTTTTTCTATCTCGATTTTTTCAAATTGCTTTAAAGTAGACTGACATAATTTTAATGTTTTCGTTACGCCGTTGAACCATTCGTGTATGAATTATCGATTATCGAGTGATCCTTTAATTTATTATTTATTTAATTTCTATATTTCTATGCTGATAACGTACCCAAGACGTGTAGTTAAACGATATGTGTTCGATACGTAGACTGACCATAAGTCTGTAAAGAATATAAATACAGTAAGGTTGCGAGTATTTTCTAGTAATTTTTTAAACTAATTAATTGAAAAGTGATGATACTGTGAATAATAAATTTCGACGTGTAAAAATGCTATTTATACACGTAACAGATAATATCCGCAAATTGTATTGCGTTTAGAGCGTTCATATCTATTTTGTTGTAATCGTCAGGAACTGTTACTCTTGTCTCTGACGTTGCAATGGCCGCGTTCTTTATCTATTGATACACAAATCAAAATCATTAACAAGATGATAAATCATCTTAGCCGCATGACCGAATACACCGACAATTAATTGCTATCTCGTTGTATTTGTTCCACTTTCCAACATGTTACGTTACGAGTTTATTCGATCGACTTATACTGTTAGGCGTAACATTACTACAAATTGTTTAAAAATCGCCATTGCTCCTGAACAGTGTCGGTCGAAGTTATATAAAATGGAATATCAAAAGAAATATTGTAAGTTTTAAAGCCTTTAGTTAAGTACAAATTATGTCAAGTGTTCTTTCGCTTTAATATTTGTATTTGTATTTGTATTTCAGATAGTTGGAATCTTGAAATGATTTCGTATACTTAATCAGAGGAATCTCCTGGTTATTAGAAGACAAAGAGAAAGAAATACTACGTCTAAAAACTTAAAAATTTACATTTTATGTTTCTGAAATATCGCTTTTGAAACAGTTACGTTTATGCTTTGAAGAGTAATAATTATTTTCAGTGGACTTATCCGAAAGACTATAGAACACATCTTAATCGAAAAAAAAAGTCTAAATTCAGTAAACGTTTACAAATAAAACCATCGATAAATCTGCTCTATGATATCGCTATTAATTTTGTTTAATAATATTTTTTAATAATAATAAAATAAAATTTCTACCAAGTAAGATCCATTCGTAATAGATTTAGAAAATGCAACGAAAATGCAACGAACACATTGATGTTCGTCTTTTCATTTTATCAGACGATCTACCACGGAATATAATCAACACAGTCTCAAACGAAACCGTTCTTTTAGAAATGTTCTTTGGCTCTATTTTGCGTTACATACATGTAAATGTATGCTCTTTCGACAGGTGTTCCACGAGATTCCGACGAGTTCGTTACTCTTGACGAACTACGACCCGTTCTATTCGCCACTACTTTCGCGCTTGGACGCGGTTTTCTCCCGACTCGGACACACGACCGAGGGATGCAGGGAGTACACGGTGTGCGCGATGTATCGCAGTCCGGCTCGTTTCGCGCCCTATTCGAACTTGGTGTCGGCGCAGCTCTCGAGAGAACTGAACGAACTCAGGAAGCCGAGCAGCGACAATCCCGACGTCTTGCGATTCTTCAGGTACATGAAGGCGGCGAAGGATGGTCAGGATGGAATTGGATGCGAGGACGTGTACACGAATTGCCCGAGCGCGCGGCAGGATCAAAGTCTGCGTCAAAACCAGGCGATGTTGGCGACGTATCAAGACATCGACAAACTCGTGCACGCGAGGAAGCTTTAAAGGACGTCTCGGTTGTGTCGATAACGTGATTCTTGTGACATAGAGACACCGAGTAACGCGGATGTCGACGAACCTCGACGATCCGACGATAATCGTTTTCATGACGAATCGATAACGATATCGAGGTCAATGTAGTAGGTTTATGCTACTTGCGTGCGCGCGACCGTATCGCCAAAGCGTATCGTCACTCCTTCGATCGTTATTGGGAGTCCTGTACGCTTTGAAGCGATGGATTTTATAATTTTTGATATCATCAATTTTTGAATTTTGAATTCTTCCTAAACGCGATAGCTAATATAAGAAAGGTAACTAGGGAATAGCGAGAACCTTCTATGACTTTAACTTAAAATCGTAGGAGGCGTTATTTTTCTTCTGTGGAAATTCTGCAATTACCTCGTAGAAGTTCGCTTCGAGAGATATCGAGCGTATCAGAACTTTCTTTCGGAATTATTCAATATGAATTATTTTTGTGGCTACTTTTACGAACAAGCCGATTAAATGATTTTTATACTTGTTATTATTTTAATGTTTGCAATTGTTCTTGTGTCTCTCGCCGTTCTCTCAGTTCTTCTCATTGTTACTTACCAAGACGATTTTATCTCTATTACATTTATACGTGCAATAATAGGTTTATTGCATGTAAAAATGGACTGCGACGCCTCTGTCAGTGCGATCGCGTGCAACGCATGTTTTATAGCTTGCATCGAGCTGTACGTATCTAATCAAAATGATATGCCTTACTATTACGACCAATATACGTTCATACGACCAACAGATCTTTTACAAAGTGATAGTTCACAAGAACAACGCATCGTGAAATTTACAGAATTCAGCTGATCTACAAGTCGTCAGTCGGTCGAAAATGCGCGCAGATTTAACTCAATACTATTAATTAAACGAATACATATTTAATTTATTTAATTGATACCATTACAACGTGTTTGTACGAGCGAATGCACTGCATGCAAATGAGTATGCAAAGAACAATACTGTAAATGTAAGAGATTGATGTAATTGTATTTATTTATACGGCGTGCAGGTGTCAATGAATGTTAATTTATTCATAATGTATTGCTAAGGTTAATGTAACAAGTACGGACGAAGAACATCGTATGCTCTGTAAAATAAGACTAAATTAAAGATTGAACGTGGATTGATTCTTAAATTTACGAATGCATCGGAAAGTAAATATACGTGGTTCATCATTTTTCTAAAGCTTCGCTTACAGTATGTAACAAATCAGTGTTATCTAACAAGTTGTTATAGTAATGTGTTTAATTGCGTCTATGTTATAGAAAAATGCTGGTATGTATTACAAGAATGACAAGACAGAGAAAAACTATATCGTATAACACGATGTTAAACATCGTGATGTTTAAACAATGTTTATGTTACATAGCAAGCTATATATTACACGGAAGTTGTCGCGAAAACAGATGATCGGAAAACTTGCTCCCAAATACCAGCTAACAAAGTGTCAAAGAAACGTAATCTTTTGACGTCGTTTCGTGGACAACTTTTCATCTCAACTTCATGTAAAAATATTTATAAAATTAATATTAAATCGGCATAATGATGTTCATGCTAGTAGAGATAATTAAGGTCGTCAATTTGAAGACATTGAACGTTCGACCCTCGAAGTTAAAACCTATTTAATGCAAGAAATCTGACGTCGAATGTTTATGTCACTTTAGTTCAATTATACTTTTTTCCTCTCTTCATTTTTCTATTTTCATTTTTCTTATTTTCCAGCGCACAAAACTTCGTCGAAATACGTCGAAAACTTATATAGAAGATTTTACTTCGTTACGATCGAAGAAGGGTAAAAAATTTGGAAATATTTTCTAATATTGCAATTCTTACTAAATCGATTAGAACGTATCATATAATCAAATTATATATTCTTTAATAATATCGTAAATAGATCATAATATCACTTTGGCGAGATGATAGAAAGCAACGAAACGATTTCAATAATTAGAAATATAATCGATGGTACTTACGTTTATTTATTTAGAATAGAGCAAGGCTATTTTTGGTAAGCGGAAGAAACTTTATATGCAGGTAGTTACACTAAAGTCAATGTAGCGATGACGCACATCGTGCAGCGTAGTTATAAGGGAAAGTCCGGGCAGCATCGTCACACTTCTCCAGACGAGTCCTCCTTCTTTGTTCCTCGATGTTCTCCGGTTCCGGTCCTACATCGGAGGTCACTTTCACTTTCCTTTTTTTAAATTTTTGTTTTCGCTTTTCTCCCAGTATCTTACGATCCTTTCCCCTCTTCTCTAAGGACAAATCTTGCTCGCCATATAAATGCAGCGTACGAACGTCGGATTTATTTACTGGCGGGGAGTCCTACGAATTCATTTACCCTAAAGTCAAGCGGGCTTTTAAAATACACGCGATAAGATTCATAATAAATATTTATTGCAAAGAAGTCGAGTAAGTAATACATACATACTTATGTTATAAAGTTTGGTAATTTTTGCTTTGAAAGCACTGTATCTTGAAATTTTTGGTATTAATTCGTAATAAAAAGAATCGAATATAAAAAGAAGCTGAACTGAACTTTCTTTCAGCTCGATTCGTCTGAGTCATTATCAAATTATCGATAATCGTCCAGGTATCTTTGAAACTTTCATTAAATTCACGATACATCTAAATTATACAAATACAAATAGAAAGACTCGAATCGAATCGAGGAGAATCGATAGGTTTATTCGTGTAAAATTCACACGAAAGAGGAGAATAATAATTTTTATTTTGGACATAACAAGTCCCTCGCTCGAAACAGTTGCATTAGCACCGCGTAACCGCACGAATTAACGATTATGTTGAAATTACGAAAACGTGTCACGTTCGCGCGAGTTGACTACAAAAGAAGTGCGCGCGCAAGACTGGAATTCGGAAGAATCTACCCGGTTCCTCGGACAGACGTACGCCGATTGGTGCGTCGATCTAACGGCACTTCGTAAGCTATATAGTGTGTCGGCTGCTAAGAGCGGTTGCGCGTCGACTCGAAATCGTTCGTTCGTCGTGCATAAAGTGCGCGCGCGTTGTCGAAACCGCTTTCGACTTCCCTTTTCCTTCTTCGATCGGAGCATCGACGTTCTTTAATAAAGTGCGGAGTGCAGAGACGCGTTCGACAATTAAAAATCGTCGTGAAAGGGTCCATTGGTACGAATCACCGGATGCTAAGGAGAAACGTCTTGGAGAATATCGTGAAAGTTTTAGAGAAATATACGAGCAGTAAATGTAGCGCGAGCGAACGCAACGAAGAAGTTGGTCCTGCCATTTCGAAATAATCGTCGAAATTGAATTTTGGAACGGACGTACGGTGCTCGTCTATGCGATCCGATGATTTTTTCAAGGACGTTGCAAGGTTGGAAACGAGGTACGAGGTTGGGAATCCTTCCCACGTGTCGTGCATCGTCCGGTCGGGAATGAGAAAAATCGCACTGCCGCATGCTCGCGACACGCGCGATTCTTATTCTTGCGATTGACATTGTTCAAGGCGTTGCTGCACGAGGATCGATAAGGAAACCGTGACCACGGATACCGGGAGAAGTCCAAGGGATCAGAATGCAGCCACCGCGGTTGTTGGTAAACTGTGCCATTCTTCTATTCTCATCGCAGTTGGTATCGTGCCAATCTGGCAAGAGAGTTACCTTCGGCGAGGAAAGTTCCGAAGGGGAAGCCGCGATCGGTAAGCTGCGATCCTTTTATCGTTCGTTCAGTCGCGCGTTCCTTCCTATGCAGCGGTACCTTGAGATACCAGTGCCCCAACGTACGAGTTTTTAAGATACTAGCCGTCAGTAGAGTCCGGTTTTTGCCTCGAGTTAAGAGTCAAAATTTGATGTACGAGCCAGCCTCGGTGACGTCACAGCCAGTTGACATTGCGAGCCACCGCTCAGATTTTAATGGGGAAAATTGATTTAAGATACGAGAATTTTGACTTACGAGCTCGGTGTCGGAATAAATCAAACTCGTATCTCAAGATAGCACTGTTTTTCACTCTTTATTAAGCGTCGATCTTTGAAAACGTGCATATATACCAGCTATAAGAATAGTTTTATCTTTCGGAGTAGTCAAAGTTGCACATTTTTATGTGTAAGATAGTGTCGATTTTTGTGCCTTTGTACGCTGTTGCGATACGATCCTTGGATATTTTTCATCGAGCTACTTCGAGTTCGTACGTTATAGTTTCTCATACGTTAATGTTCATTTTTCCAGAAAGTCCACAAGTAAATACAGAAGAGCACAGTTCGTTTAACAGAACACGGCAAGGTAAAGGTATCCTAGACTGGATCGGACTCGGTACTGGGCGCAATGTGGATCCTTATTTGGCAAAAGTCAACGAGGCTTGCCTCAGCGGTGATTTGGCGGAATGTTTTAAGTCTCAGGCGCTCCAGTCGTTCTCCGAATTTTTCGATAAGGCGACTTACAATTTGAACGAACACGTTAGAGTGGTACGAATGCCCGCGGACGTAGTAGCGGAAGTCAATCGTCAGCCGTACGAATATTCGAACGAAGCAAGGTCAGTATTGATGTTACTATAGATAACGGTTATGTGAAAGTTCGTTTGACGTAGAAAGAACGTTTTCTAATATATTAGAGTAAAAGAAATTTCACTCCAAAATACACGTATAAAAAAGTAAAACTTTAATAACGTATGAAATTAATTTTGTAGATCGGGAGTATCAGAGTGGGATCAGCTCGTGAATTTCGCAGCCAGAAAGGCAGAGAAATTTGTAAAAACTGTTGCCATCGAAATGAACATCTCGGACATGGGTGAAAACGACGTGTACGCTCCAAGATTTTTAGACGAAATCGCCGATGAGGTCGATACTCTCGAGAACAAAAAGGATTCCCTTTTCTGTAAGGATTTACATCTCTTGCGATAAAAAGTTCCATCGATATTCAATTGAATTATAACAACTGATTTTTTCTGTCGTAATTTATCTTTTAGCTCGCAATCAATTCCGAAGGGTTTTAATACCGGTGTTGATCCTTCTGAAGTTATTCAAGGTTAAATTGTTGCTATTCTTACCACTAATTTTGGGTCTGGCATCGTTTAAGAAGTTCTTGGCATTCATGGCGATCGTAATACCAGGATTGATTGGATTCTTCAAACTTTACAAGCCGCAATATTATCAACCGCCAGTTTACAATCCGAACGGCGTTGGTTATCCTTATTACAAAGGCGGATCTAATAGTCATTCTTACCCTGGCTCTAGCATACATCAAGAATCCGACTATCAAGGAACTTACCATGGTGACGCTGTATCATTTGGCCAGGATCTGGCGTACAGTCACTATCGCGAGTATCAATCATAATATCGTATTTTTCGATAGATAACGCGCGTGTTATCTATACAAAAAATAATGCGTTATACATTAGAAAGCGGCATGAAGTAAATCAAATTTATTAATAAAACTAGGGTGGAGTTTAAACTCATCATTTATCAAACATTAGATTATTCAAATTCAAGAAATTCTTCGTCTGACTTAACATTGAAAGAATCTTTTGCGTTTAACATTTCTTTCTTCTTCTGATTCGATTTCGGATAGTGTACCTTCATCAACATTCTCATTTTCACCATACGTTTTATCTCCATTCGCCCTAAGAAAACCATTTCTAACACAATTCTCACTTACAGCAGCCCAACTTTCAGCAATCCAAATCACAATATCCCACTAATAATAACCACTAATGACCTTTACTTTCAGAAATCACTTCTAATTCTCACCTTAGTTTGTACTTATTAACTCTACCACTAGTTTACACCATACGCGTTATAAAAAAGAATGCCGAAAAAGTTAGAAGCGCGCGTTATACAATAGGTGCGTGTTATCTACCGAAAAATACATACGTACGTTAATATTTTACGTATATTTTGATGTCTATAATCATCAAGTAATCATGAAAGTAATCACGCTGTAGTCGCTACGTTTCCTTAATGTCTGCCAAATCATCACAATTAAGATTAATTTATGTACATACATAATATTTATTCTCCATCGAAGGTATAATATATCGTTTTAGATCTTATGTTATAGGAGAATGCATTCGAGAAGACTGTTGATAGCTGATTATATTTTTTATACATAATTTATATCTAATCTTTTAATATAGCTAAATCTTTGATATTAGTCATAAAGTTTATTTCTGTTTATGAAACGAATCTGTTTTATCGATATTGGAATATTTTGTAATCATCTTTGTTTAGTAAACACATTATTTGAGTATAAATAGTGAACGAGTATTAAGATCCAGCACAATTTGTTGTCATTACAAAATAAAAATATGTATCTCAAATATCGATAAGAATAAAGCACTGGATCGAACAATCGTGTATGGTACATTCTTAAATTCAATATACCTTTTTATTCGAAATAAGAATTTATCTATTTTTTAAATTATTTAGTAGTATGTAATAATCTTACAAACAGCTCTCGCATTGGTATAAGTATTAGCACGAATGCTGCAAAATTTAATCTGAAATGCAAACTCTAAAGTCTACGTATTTTCCAACAGTAGACATTCTGTACGAATACATTTTGATTGTTGCTACTTATTTTGGGAATCCGATCAGAGAACACGAACAGCACCACTATATATAATATTTTATATTTTTATATATTGTATTTATGCTATACCGATAACATTAGTGAAATTCATATAATGCATTGTATGCTTCTTGAGATTGCGTTCGTACAAATTAGTAACGATCAACTCTCCAACGTTTAATCATCTTATATAACTCATAATCAAGTAACTTGGTATTTCTTGATTGATCTCCTTATTTTAAAACCATACATTTTTTACACCTTGCACTTAATTTTAATTTTGATCGCCTGAATGTGTGCAGTCGGTACGACATCACTCGAGTCACAAGATTAAATCATGAAACAATTGGAGTAGAGCCAATTACTTTCCTTGTTCGAAATAAGATTCAAAGATGCGTGCAACGTACACTTGTCAATCATTAATCAACCATTGATTTATCGGTCTGTTAAACACTTAACAGGTTTCCGTTTCCATGTAATGGAGGATTATCGAGGACATCTCCACACGTCCCTATACAAAAATATCTAAGTAGTTCGCCACTTTCCCGAAATATTTTCGGATAAAATTGCATCTGCACATAAATCATACATGATTTCCGAAGGTAAAAAGTCTAGAACAACATTTGAAATATGGATCGTTCATGGGATTGGAACCTATTAAGGTTCTTATTTGTCTTTTCAACTGAAATGCCTGAAATAGGAATTTGAAATATGCATTTTAACAAATGTTTTCTTTTTTCTTATCTGTGTTTTTTCCAGTTTGATAAAAATTCATTTAATATATTTGCATATTTATGAAAATGCATACATTTTCCTGTAATTTTTACTAATTTGCTTAAATCGTGTTTTATGCGCGAATTTTATTTACGCCATATTGATATTGAAATGAACGCAATTTTGCGTATGGCTGCTCATATCAGCCAATTTTGATTACTTCTCGTTAATGGTACGATTTATGATCGTTATAAAATCTTTTCAGCATTCTTGCACTGAATGAACTTCTTAATCTTACGAATAAACAGGAAGTCGTGTAAATATCGTGCCACAATCGTGCAAAGCGCAACAGTAATTCATGTACAGTTGCAACGATCATCGCGTTCTCGTCTGTACGATTACTATTATTATTAACGAACTTTCTCCAAACGTCTGTGATACTAGATCCTTTATATCGATTTTTGCTAGTTCAATGAAAGTTGTTCTCCTTTTGATTCCAGCCAATTGCAATTTCGATTCAACTGTACCGACATTGAACGATTGATACAAACCGATAATATCGGATGCAATAAGAATTTATGTTGTTTTTGTATCATACGTATGTGAATTTGTCCCATGAGAGTACCTAAATATTCCTCAGACATTGTTTAATATTATGACAAAAGATATTTTAAATATTTTAGATTCCAGTCTCAAGTGATACGTATTGTGTAGTCGTACCCGTATTAGTTATTCATCCAACCATGTTATACCACTATATAGACGACATTGCATAATCCATTAAGATAAAATGAACAACGAAATAATGTTGCATCGAAACGGTCGACTGTTCGATAAAATTGTCGATTCGCTCGGAAGATAAGCCGACATACCCAATAATTTTCTGAAATCTATTTTCAGCAGTTAGGCATTCAAGCGCATTCCTACGACATCGTAGTTGATACGACGCTCATTTGCAACGTGAAAATCTCGAAGAATGCATCACGCTCTACAGGTTTTCTTCCTTGTCCTCTTCTTTCCTTCTTTCTTCTCCGTTGTGCTTTTTCTCGATATGTATGTGTATATGTATATATAATAATATATATATATATATATATATATATATATATAAAATGTTAAAATGTCTTTCTCTTTTCTCTCGTTTCTTCTCAGGTGCAAAAAGAGGAAGTGAGGAAGGCGTAGAAACGAGCGAACCGGTCCGATACGTTTCTCACTTGCGCGATCCAGAGAATCGGATGGAACGAGCCCGTTGACCAAGTGGCCTCCTTCCACGAGAAGACCGGAAGCGGTTAGCTGTCTCGCGGCGATACACGGAAAATGTCTCGACGTCATACCGACTCGAAATTCGCACGAGTATAGGTTTCGACGATTTTGAATCAAACTTTTATCAAACGCGTCTAAATGAAAAACCGCTCTATCTTCCAACGCTGTGAGATTGACGTTTATCAGAGGGAGTAAAGGCCCCAGCTCGATGATTGCTCGTATCGCTGAATCGACAGGCAAAGTGTATTTGGAAACAGCCTTGCTTTTCGTATTTGGTCATCGATAGAACATAAGGGTATAACGATTGTTGAATATTTTAATAGCGAAGAGTGACAAAACGACGCATAGTTATGTCGTGTACAATACTGTTTAAATTTTGGTAAATTGATATGATCCTTAATTTCTTTCATTTATAATTTTCATCTTAATTTAAGTATTCTTCTGTAGGAAATTACGGGAGGAAAGCGATTCATGAAAGATAAAATCGGAGAAGATAGACTCGTTTAACATTTTAATTATATGTTTATTAAAGGGTTGTTCACCTTTGCTGCAAAAAACTCGAACAATTGTTTTGAAAAATCGCAGTAATCAGGATTCTTTCGTCGCCGAATTTCTCAAGCAAAATGACATGATTTATCCGAATCGCTGTAATGCCGATAGCGGATATTGCGTACGTTTAATTCGTTTTTTTCCATCCGTTTCGCTTTCTTGCACATTAACGCGAGATAACGAATCGATTCCGCGTGTTAAAGAATTTCACGAACTTAAAATCAAGGTCACCGATAAATTCCACGAATTTTCGAGCAAGCGCGAGAGAGTTACAGAGAGTCGGATATTCTTGGCATGAATAAAGGGAATGCAACATGAGGCGCGCAACGATCTGATTAATCGTTACGATCAACCAATTGTGAAAAGAGCGCATGATTTAAATCGGCACTATATATTCGGCACACTATAGATTCACAGAACAATTTTTATTAAAATTGAAAGCATGTGAGTACTCTTATACCAAAAATACTAGTCAAATTATTTTTCTTGCGGTATCAAATAAATATTACAGAAATGTCTTGGTTATCCGTTATCTATGGAAAGAGACGTATAACAGATGTTAACGACTTAATTACAAATGCTTAGATTCACAAGTTAATCTTCTCGTGAACCGCTTTGTCCGCTCTGTTGAATCGTGTGATAGATAAGCAGCCGAAAGAATATCAATTTTTCGAGAGTATAAGCGTAACGTGAAAGATCATCGTTCTGATTATAAGGCAGTCGATCGGAAAATTTTCTATCGATGGTGGTGAAGTGAGTAGTTTGATAGGAATTCGGTGTAACGGTTCTTCGAATATTGAAGCGTCTTTCATTTGGCGAAGTATTGATCATACTCATGTTCTTGAGACGGTGGACGCGTCACTCGAAGCGAAACAAGCAGTTGTATTTACAAGACAAAATTCTTAGCGTGAATTCACGCCTCTTGCAATTTCTTATGGCGAAGTCTGTCGCAGATTGCGTCATTGGTGTCTGCTTTTTTCCACTATACGTTTATGTTAGATTAAAGTTACATATCGATGATTTATATATCCATTTATATTTTCAAATTTATGGAATATCTTTTAAATGAATACTACAGTCTAAGAAGTGAGCCACTGAGGTGGTAAACAGTGGTTAAAAGGTTAATGCTTGCATGTTGTGCGAAAGCAGTGTCAAGCCTGTCGACACTTGTCAACCGGAGAGGCGTAACTGGTATAACCTGGCTGTACGGCCGTGAATTACTCTTTCGTAGAATTAAGAGAAAGAGCAAAGGATGGTTCATTGTAGGGATGACATTTACGAGCGTAAAATTGTTTATGCAAAACAAGATACGGTATTTAATTCGACATTTATTCAATATTGAAAATTAATAATCCAAATGGTATAGTTGTCAATTTTATAATAGAAAGGTTAATAAATTTAATAACTTACGAACTTATTTATCATGTCTATATCGAGTATATATTTTCTAAGAACAAGGATATGCTTTAAAAAAAATTCCAAGTGAACGAAGAGAAATGAATCATAAAACATCGATCTGTCGTCACTCGGTCGAATATCCTTCCAGGATTAACATCTCGTTTTTTAAGTAATTTGATATATTTTCTTTTTATTTCGCTGATTTCTTCTCAGATATCGTTTGGTTTGGACATAATACTTTTACCTTCAACCTTCTGGCAGAGTGATCAATTACACTATATTTACGTTGATGAAAAACAAAAAAGTTAAATAAGTAATAATATTGACTCGCGACAACGCAGTTTATTTCTGTTATAGCCAACGAGGACATTAAGCATCGATTAAGAAGCGAGGGTTCCCTGAAGGCGGCATCTTCTATTTCCAGACGGAACAGCACTAACGCGGTGAATGTTTGTTCTGAAGTCGCGGAAGGTCAACAACGATGGAGCTGCGACGTTTCAGTGTAAAACGAAGAAAACAGGGAAAAAGACGGAAGAAGATGATATTCAAAAGATTAAAGACAAAAGAACTGTGCGAGACCTTACCGACATCGTTCGAGTATCCAGGGGTTTTGTATCAAGAGAAAGTAGAAAGCAAAAGGGGATAAATGTAGAAATTTAAATACAAAAACTGAAGAGATGAAATTACACGTAAGCTGAGTACCGACGCTTTGCTCAGGGTTTTTGGAGTGGTTGGGAGATCACTTTATTAAAAGAATACGATATCCTCTTTTACGGATAAAGGCCTTTTAAAGAAGGGGGGCAATGTTGAGACGGCATTGTCGATCGCAGTGACGTTCGATCGATCAGCGTAATACTCGAAGGCATCGATAGATCGAACGTGTGCCACGCAACGTAAATATGAATAAGATTGACAAGAGAGTCGTTCTCGGACTGTCAATGAGAATAGACGAGGTTCCCTTGTACCGAGAGATTGTTGTTATTTAATTAGAACACGTTATTGATTCCTATTGGCGTTATTTTATTCGGAATATCGGTTAAACTATCGCATATACATAAAACTACCTTTAATTATGATATTACCACGTAGAAAATAAAAAAGAGCTAAGACGATATAATGAAATTATTATCGTTTCTACGAGTGCAGAACATCTGCGACTTGGAAAGTATCGAGGTTAAAATTCTGCATACTCATTAAACATTCAATAATTTACACATCTCTCGTTCGATGCATACAGCATATAACGCGAACGTTAAAATTCCTTCTGCGGCCGCTTTCCCGAGTATCCAATAAGGTCGTCGATCAGCCGTCGTGTTAGTCATTTCAAAAACATACATATACCGATTCTTCTTCGATTTCCCAAGGATCCGTGATATCCTGGTTGGATCTTTGCACTACGTTTCTCGTTACGCAAGGTTTCGCCGTTTCGCTAAGCCGTATCGTGCTCAACGATCGGTTAATCGTCGAATAATTCGCAACGAATCGACGAGCATGGCTTTTCTTACTGCATGCGATCGCGCGTTCTCGCCGCGATACTTTCGTTATTAATTTAATTACGACCTACTGTATCGGCTTTCTAGGATAATCTTCTCTCGGCTATCGTCGCGCAGCACGGTCAAAGGCGACTTGATTTCCCTAACGATTCATTACCGCGAAAAATCGCAAGTTCCGCCGCGAAATTGTCGTTTACATGGGACGAGGAACGCGCGTGTATGTAGTAGTACACGTATCTAATTCATTGGTAGTCATCGTTTCAATACCATACGTTCCTATTGATCTTTCTGTCTTTCGAGTAAAAATTGTTATTTTTTAAAATAATTATTATTTCTTATCACGATAGGCTTTCATTTCACTCGGTAAAAAAACGAGTCTAAAGAATATTCGTCAATAAAAATGAGCAGATTAATGGTTTGTTTCTAAATTATTTTCTTAATTGTTTCGATGAATAGTAACCGTTCAATGACATTTTTTAAGTAACTAAAGTTAGCAACGTACAAAGGTGATAACCATTAATTCTCGAACTCGAGTGCAATTGTATCAGTTTTAATTTTATTAATGTTGCGTAGCAGCTTTTCCGCGGATTAGCTCGCGTACAACCTACAAAACGTTCTCGGACCACATACGATCAATCGCACATAGGTTGAGAAAACCGGATGTAATGGTGATGGTTTCTCACAGTTTAAGTGTTAGACTTCGACTCGATGGCGTTTGTTCTGATTTTATGGAAAAGAAATGTCGCGGTGATCGCGTGGAGAATTGATCGATCGAAGGATCGTTATTTACGTAACGGTCGAATGCGATATTTAACACCCGCATCGTATTGAGACGGATAATTGGTGGCCAACGGAGTAACGTTCAGTGGAGTACAATACGTGTAAAAAACTAGATGATCGAAGCATTTATATTTTCTACTATTTTCATTACATTGCATGTGCCGATAATGACGAATATGTTAGTATCATTTCAGTTTGCTTTGAATTTGAATATACTTGATATAGAAACCGCAAAAACTGCATGACAGAAAGACTTCAAAGTTTATATCGACCGTTCCATAAAAACATGGATATTCACAGCATGCTCTTACGTTATTCTGAGAATCCAAGAAACTTACAGTAATAATACCATTCTTACGAAACGAGTAGAATGTAGTTCGCAACCGTTAAATAAATCTCGTACAAATAACCGTTATCATTATCAAATAAATTGTACGTCGAATGACGTATCTGAAATCTAAGATCCAGGGTAGAAGAAGGAGGTGCACGAAGCGTCCTGAAGCAAATTTCACAGATCTTGCGATCTCCTACGTAAATTACCGATTCGTGGACTCTTAATTTCGTTCGATTTTTCGCGCATGTATCTAAGCAGCTGGGGTACTCCGTGCTCGGAATCGATCGATAAAAAAAGCTTAGCGATCACGCGCGAAGGCGGGTGTAACGGATAGCGGTCGTTTGAAACGTTTCTTATCGACGTACACGCGTGCAACGGGTGAATCCTTCTTATTGGCACCGAGCTTTCACGAAAGAGAAAACGCTGATCCGGACTTATTTTCCGTACGATTCACTTTTCACGATTCCGACACACGTGATCACGATACCGTTTGGATCGTTCGCGTAGGACGATCGGGATGCAAATCGTGACGAATTCCATCCATTCGCTGGGAGAATCGCGTGGATTTGGGCAGTACAGCGCGTGGGTGCTGCGAAGACCTCGAAGATGAGCGACGAATGGTGTAGGCGCCAGAGGCAATAGGAGCGTCGATTTGTCGATATTCGTGCTTTATAAGAGGTTAAGTTACGCTAGTAGGTGCGGGATGGAGGGCGTGTACGCTCCACATCCGTGACACCGTTCTCGTGGTGGGTCGCGATTCACGCACTAACACACGTACCGCGACAACGATGCAGATACGCGCGAAGTACGTGTACACGTCTGTTCCGTTGCCGTGTCCAAAGGCACGGCATGATACTGGAACCAGTTTGCACGGGTACACCAAGTCGACCAACCACATCGTTCTCGCATAGGATATCGAACGAGCTCGTCGTACCACCACCAGCACCTCATCCAGTACCGTCAATCGCGCCACCATCGTACACCACCACCATCGACGTCGGTCTTACTCCCATGGTGCGGAGTTCTTACGGGCTACCATGGAGCCTCTCCGACCGAGCGTAGCGACATGGTACGCACACCGATGCGTCGTGGTACGCGCCTCTAGACATCCATCGTGGAGGTGGTGGTCCATCGTCTTATTCGCCTAACCCGCGATCCACGCACACCTCGTGTCTAGCCAGCACGCTAGATCAACCTATATAAACAAGTCGGGGCGAGACGCGGGTTCAGACGCCTCGCCACTCTCATTCCATTCATCGAGGAAGAGGTTACCCACGAAGAAGCAAGGAACTACGCGGTTCCTCGGCCGTTATCCGGTAGGGAAGAAGGAAACGCGCAAACCCCTATCGCTTGGTCACCGGGATCACCTTTCGAGCACGACAGGTGCGTACCGGCCCGATTTTCCTGGGCTCTACTCTGTCTCTGCCTCGACCACTGTCGTACGTCGTATTTTTGGACGAGGATGATCGTCCTTGAGGGTGTCGACGTTTATCTCGATTCGGCGTTGATTGGAATAATCCGTTAGAAGTTTAACTCGTCGCATGTTTGACTGTGCTGCAATTTCTTTCTCCGTTACGAGGTAACAGGTGTCAATCGATGAACACAGGGATGGGAGGCCTGAGGGAGGGATTTCGTGATAATTTATTAGATGGAATATAATTTACTCGTTGTTTCTCGAGTGGATGTGCTGGTGACATAAGTAATGGGCGAAATTCATTATTTTCCTCGTTGGTTTAGCTAACGTATCCGTGGAAGCGATCCTTCGCTGGCTTAGTTTATCGAAATCATGTGGAAATTAGCCATCGTCATAATGAACGACTTGCTTTACATTCTGCTCTATCGAAGTGTATCGTTTTTTATTCGTGACGTCGTCCAAACGTTACTGGTCGAAGCAACTTATCGTTTACACCGTGTAAGTGCAAATGAAATCCTGTCGAATCGTATGGAAAGTATTAGAAATAAAATAAATAAAAAATGATTTTGGAATGGTCATTGAAGCGATATGCGTGAGAGGTTCTTCGGTGCATCGGTTCGTTTCAATTTTATCTTCGCTTAACTATATTCGTTTAACAAAAAATCGAAGCACATACTTCGATCAGTAGTTTAACATACCCGAGAATACAGAGATTCGTAACAGCAAAGAATTTTAAAGAGAATGACGTAGAAGTATGCCGAACGACGACCGGTAGACTCTGACGACAGTCGATAAAAAGGAGTAATTTCGCGATAGGCGTACAGAGATCTTTTCCTTTGGCTAGTATAGCGATGAAAACCGGTAAACGCTTTAATGGCCACCGTCGTGGATGTCGTTACGTGCTTCTCGATGACGTCACTGTCCTGTCTTCCACAGGAGAGCAAGATGAGGGCGTTCTTGGCGTTACTGGTGATCCTAGGCTTGACAGCCTGCCTGGCCAGTCCTTTGGAGAAGCTCGACAAAATCGGCGTACTCGAGCAGCAGACCGTGACGCTGACGGATCGCGCCAAATACGAAGAGGAACTACTTCGCAAGCTAAACTCTAAATGCTCCCAGAACGACATCAGCAGCTGCGTAATGCTGAAGCTGGTCACGTACATGAATAAGTTATTGAAGAAAGCCTCCATCGAGCTTACCGATGACATCGAGATCAGAAAGACCGGTCAAGTGACGGAGGAGTTGGTCTCTTACGAAGCGGCTAGAAGCAAGAACGACGAGACCGAGGTCCTCGACCTTGTTACCAACAAGGTGTACGCCTTCGTTAAATCCAGGAGCGTAAAGTGGAGGGTTCTACCCGAGGACAATATTGTGATATCAGCTTCCGAAGACGAAAACGGATCTCTCAACTTGGAATTATCGGTGGAACGTGCCGATAAGACTGTGGCTCAGGACGGTAATATGCTTGATCTTTCGTATAAATAACGTTAGATAGGTAAATTTCACGATGCGAAAAGGAACGGTACTGATTACAAGATAAGACAAGATGATGGCACCTTTCCTGTGTCGAAACGATTGTCGCTAAGCTTTCTTTGAGAATTGAATTCGAATTACGAAAGTGACTCTGATTTCGAAGTACTTATACATTTTGCATTGATAAGCTAATTTTAATTCTCGTCATTTTATAACGAAACGATCTTAGAGACTAAGGAAATCTTGGTTTGTCAACGTTTAATAGTTATCGAATTGTCTTTCTAAAAATTGTTGACTTATGCTATGGGTCTCTTCCATTGTATCGCAATTTCGTATTCTTAAAAACCCTTAAAAGACTTCGATACCTTGTTACCTAAAATATCAAATCGCCTATCGAAAGGTTTCAGTTCATTGAAATTACACAGCGGTAGAGCGAAGCTCCAGAAAAACTTCCATAAAAAACTGACGTTTCGTAAAAAAGCTGATCCAATACCAATCGATTCTTGACGATGTTCGAATATAATCTCAGCTTCCCTGACACGATAACAGTTCAAACTCCATCCGCGAAGAATTAATTCAAAGCCGAAACGAAGGAACGACAGAAACGACAGAGGAAGCGTGACTTTCAGGTCGGGGGAAGAAGAACAACAACTTGGGCCCGCTGATCGCGGCGGCGGTGCTGAAGGTCGGCGTGATCGGTGGCCTGGCGTTCAAGGCGCTCGCCCTCCTGGTCGGCAAGGCTCTGCTCCTATCGAAGATCGCACTCCTTCTTGCCGGCATAATCGGCCTGAAGAAGCTCTTCTCTCAGCAGAAGCACGTGACGTACGAGGTGGTGGCGCATCCGCATCACTCCGCCAGTCACACCTTCAGCGCCGAGCACGGCCACGGTGACAGCTACTCGAGCGGATGGGCGAGAAACTTCCACGGTCAGCCGGCGCAGATCGTAGCCGGGCAAGGTGACGCTCACGAGATCGCGTACTCCGCGCACGTTAAATGAACGACCAATGCGCGCACGATGACGAGGCACCGGGATACTCGAGGAAACTCGCGGCGGGGAGTCTTTGCTCCCTCGCGCTAGCGCAAGATCGCCCTCGTCACGACCGTCGATTTACACGGTGCCGATTTTACCACTCGTACTTAGTTGTAAATTTCAGGTTGCTCGTTCGCGCGCACCTGTTCCTCCTCTCTTTCTCTTTTCTCTTTTTGTTCATCTCTTTCTCCCTTTTCTCCCTTGCTGCTAGCTCTCTCGTTACTTACGTGGTTACTTTCGCGTTTCGGCCGTCTCTTTTGCCATACTCTGTCTTTGCTTATTTTTCCATCTGCTATTTATATATATATATATATATTTTCTTTTTCTGTTTTCTTCTCTTTTGTTCGTTTTAATCCTTCTTTCTAGTTTTCCGTATTTATCTTTCTCTTTCTTTCTCGTCTCGATCGTTTCGATCTCCTGTAACATCGATCGCGCTTGCTTCTCATCGTCGTAGACGCTTTCCGAAGGCTGGAAAATTGAATCGCAGTCCTACCGTCATGTCGAGATGATCTTTCGATGAACGATGACGATAACGACAAAGAGGACGGCGATTGACGCGCGACGACGCTACGAATTACGAGCACGCGAGCAACGATATCACGGATTAACAATGCGTGGTCAGAAATAAATAGCAATCTCGTGAATGCGTAAACGGTACTATAGACGACGCAGTCACCTACTTACCTGGCCTTACGGAGCGTGATCTTGCTACGAGACTAACTACGTAAAACTTGTGACACACACACACACACACACACGTGCATACATCGACAAAACGACACAATTGTAACGATTAATTCGTTGATACGTCGTCTATTCATGTTGGTAAGAACGCGCGTACGCGATCAACGTCGATAATGATGCAACCATCGACGTAAAAAGGACGAAGAAACGGACGGACGGGTGTCGAACGAGCGACGTACGATTTTTCTCTCTCACGTCAGATATATTAGTCCCCTTCGTCGGTAATTTATTTGACCCTCTTTGTTAAAGAGTTCGGATTGTACGATATTGTAATGTTAACTATGTTATTTGTTGTATAAATAAATATTTATTGTTTTTTTTATGGATTTATCGATTTATTAAGGTCTCACCATACGCAGGTTACCGCTACTTTTTTTTATACGCTCTTTTTTTTTAAATCGAGGACATTCCTATCGGTCGTTGCGTTCAATTTTTAATTCAACCTGACGGAATTCGCTTTCACTCGTAGAAGAAATCGCTGGCAAAGGACATTGATAACGACGAGGCGGAAGTGCACGCGATCGCAGAAATGATGGGTTATCGAACATTTATTGAAAATCGAGGCGTTCGATACTCGAACGCTTCATCGTGCGAAAGATAAAATAAACCGCTTTCTCGTGTGTCCAAAGTGAACAAAGATTTGTATCCCACGAAGGAAACAATCGATGAAGATGTCTTCGAGGACGCGGAAGTTCCTTGAGTGAAATCATGTGTCGCGAGAGAACAGATATTAAAATTCCTCGCTTATAGGTAGTAGCGATGTTGCAGTTAAGCTTTCATCTTTCTCTAATGTTGCATCCGTAAACGATGGACTTTCGATGAACGAACGAAAGCTACCAAGAAAACATCTCAATCAAGAAAAGATCAATCTCAATGAGCGACGATTCTGATAAATCCTAATAATGCAGATAACTGTTAAATATGTCTTGTCTCGGAGACTGACACGCGATCCAGTAGCGCCAACAGAGCGCAATTTTCCAGAAGCACAGCCAAACACACAAAGGCGGTAGTTCCAGTACGCGGTATCCGCCATTTATCATTATTTATAACGGTACAACAATTAAGTAACTTTCCTTTAGCGGAGAAGGAAGGCCGTGGAAACTGTTGCAGATACTCGAACGCGGTCTTCTCGTAACGTTAGTTCGTTTCCTCCGTATAGTAAAATGAAATCGACGCCTAAACTTTGGATAATTGTATTTCCGCTAATTCTTGTAAGCAGTGTCGCTTGTAAAACGAGTTTTGGAAAAGAGATACCCAGGACGGATACGCACGACTACTCTCCAGGTAAACGCGAGTCTTCGCGAGCCTCTCCTTTTCTCCTCCGCTCTCGACCTAAATATTTTCCTTCGTATGACTAAGTCGAAGGAAATTCTATTGACGAAAATTAGACGCAATGTATTATTACGAAGGAATTAATTGAGATCGGTGGATGAACTAAGTGGCATTCTTTGAACCTTCGTATTAATAAGAATTGATGTAATAAACGTTGCGTTAAATATTTAAATTTAACTGTTGAAAATTTTGTTTATTATTTTAGTAAATGTAAATTTAAACTTACATAAATTTACGAATTTTAATTCGATCTCCTATTAATATTTAAATTCTTATTTTTTAATGTCTTCTTTTCTTATCTTTGTTTTTATTATGCTTTATACTTCCGATAAGTCAACATTGATTCTGTAATAAATACTTAAATTTTATATTATATAAATACGTAACTCTCGGTTGTTTCTGCTATTTATCTTATTATTTGCTAAAAAATTAAAAAGTATCGATTTGTGAGTATACGGTGTTATTACACGATTAATATTCTTATGAATATTAATGAGTGAATAGAGTGACATGGAAGTATTTGTATTCTACTCTGAGTTAATACGGATAATGTACATACATTTTTAGAATTTTAACGATTATATTGATTTTTAACAGATTGATTTCACCGAATAATAATCATTATTAATTATAGAAAATTCGAATGGATTACAAAACGTATTGACGAATAAATCATCACTTGTAAACGAATTGCTTTCTAAAATATTAATAATTCACAATGTTTAAATTATGTAATTATAACTTATTATATGTAGATTTATCTTGGACGAAAATTAAATAATCGTGGATAGAAATACAGCCAGTCATGCTCTACTTTACAGAATTCAGCATGCCTTTATGAGAGAATGCCGATAAATTATCTTACAATATTATTTCGAAGAATGTAATTGAACGCGTTGCAAATTATTCTTGTACGATGTAGATGTGCACGTAAATGGTACGTTACAAAGTGGTGAATTAAAGGTATGATCTTTTTTTCTAGGAAAGATTCTCATCGGTAATCTTCTTTTATTACCAGTTCTTGCCACTTTAGGATTGAAGATTATGTTACTTTTGCCACTGTTCCTCTTGAAAATTGCGCTACTCCAATTATTGTACTTTATTTCATCGAAGTTGAATTTCCTGATATCTGCTGCAGTGGGATTTAAGGATCTAATTATTGGAGCAAAACCGAAATGAAACGAGGAATATCGATACTTCAATATCTACCGACGCCTTGAGTACGATTCGTGTAGGTTCGAAGAAATATTCGACATTTATATTTATATTAATGTAAATTTCAAAGAAATATTTTAAGGGATTATAGCAACGAGCTATATTGATCGTTTTAAATAATTAGATTTTATATCGATGTTAAACGACGAAACTGTGTTGTTGCGTTTGGATCGATTCCGAAAGCGTATCAAATATTTAATCGACAAATTTTAATCCGAACGATATTACTTCTCGATCAATTAAATATATTCTCACGATGGATTGCAAAATACCTACTTGACAATAAACGCGCGCAGTTTCAATGAATAAAATTGCAAGGCGGTATTTCTTTAATCTTGTTACTAGACCCTCATGTGCATACTACCGGTGCATTAATTATCATATTTCAGACGTTATCGTGTTTCAGTGAAACGGTAATATTAAAAAGAAACGTTACTTCTTATTTAAAGATAAATTTTTAAACTAACGCAATCTACATTTTCCAGGAACGTACTCGGAACGAAGAGTATCTCGCTCGAAGAGAAACATCCGTTAACGAAGCTAGGACCGTGATGCTGCCAAGACATCGACCGACGGACAGTTACCGACGAAACTTTAGATACAGTGATCAACGCAATAAGCAAATTCTGAGTGACTTTTGGACATACAGGGTGCAGTTGAGTGAAAAACAGTATTGACAAGAGGTCGCTCTAAAAGGCTTCTGTCTGACTAGGGGGAATATCATGAACAACGAGTATTTTTGTCAAGCGCAATGCAATATTCTTTATGATGAATTCTATCAATGATGCTTATTACGATAATGATATCGATCGTTATCATTACATACTCTGAAAAGTTCTTACCGATTTGTATTAGTTTAAATGTTAAAGATTTTTTCTCATTGGTAATATAAAATATTTACACGATACACGATTCGCACCATCAGATGCGCCCTCTGGATCATTTAATTGTTACATTTTAAGTAATAAAATTTAAAACCTAAATTTTTGAACGTTTCCTTAGACCCTCGATAGGGCTAATCGAGAACTAGTTTTATTAGTTTCTATTAATTCTACTAGATGTTTAAGACCACTTTTTATTAACGATGAGAAATAAAGGACTGCAAATGAGCTAAATTCACAATTGATCCGCAAAGAAATTATTAACGTTAATAATCTTAAGATCGCGTCTTCTTTGTATTACTTTAATTTTACATAAAAAACGGCAAGAACTTTTCTGAACATGTAAAATATACGTTTCGTCACTTATCTTCGACATATTTTTAAAATTCCTTAACTTTTATCATGATGACACCCAAGTCTTAGTGAGTACTACCTCTACGTTATCAGATAAATTTTACGTGAAAATTGAGCGAGATATGAAACATAGAAGGCTAAAACAAAAAGAATATTTTTCGTTCTTTTTTATACCTACTTTAAAAATACGACGTAACGAATAATTTGTCGAAAAAAACCAGAGTTAGTCGAGACAACTAGCATTGTCTCGACGCAACGAAATGATACAAAATTTTGATAATCATCGACTTAATTCGTACATACCCTGACATCGACTTAAACGATGAAACACACGTCGAACGTGCGATATATGGGACTTCCAATTCTACATAGCGACTCGGCAACTGGAGTCGTGAAACTCATTCGCGAAAGTCGCGAATTTCTTAAAAATAATGTCTTTCGATCGAACCGGATGGCAGGCTGTCGATGTATGTATCTTGAGAGAAAATTAACGCGACGCGGGATCCGCGCCGACTCGACCAAAAATACGTCGACCTCTTTCCATACGACCGCTTTCTCCATTCGACTCGGAAAAAAAGACGAAAGACGATTGAAAGACGTGGGCTCGATAAGGGACAATAGTACGAGAAAGAGAAAAGGAGTAGGAGAGAGAGAGAGAGAGGTGGACATCGGAAAGCCGTCTCCTTGCGTCAGTCTCTTCGTCAAATCGACTTTCAGTTTCTCACGCGTGCTGGTCTGAAATTTTGGACGGAAATAAAGAGAGTAGAACAGCATTGGGAGGGGGAGAGACGAGGAAGAGGTGCGATAACCCGGTTTTTCGTTTCCCAAACGTTAAATTCGATCTTGCAGATCGGAAGGTTCAAGACGATAATTTTGCAAATTACTTAGATGAAAGAACACTCGTACCGGTGAAATCCGATCGACATTTAGAATTTCACGGTGTAACGTTAATTCATCCGCGAGAACATCGCGAGACACTCGTGAAACGATTATAAAAAAGAAGAATCAACCGATTCGACGAATGCGTCGAATAAATCAAGACGAATCGCATGTCACATCTTCGTTCGTACAGACGATATCTACGAAGATTTCTCCATTGAAACGAAGAAGCATGGTCGTTGTCGTAGTCCTTGGGCCAATTAACGAACAATTTCTACGACGTTTACGACGAATATCGTTACTTTCTACGGAGAATTCGTATCGAAATGCCGTTATTATGTAAATTAACGAGCGAGCGCGAACGTACGCGTGGAGAAGGACGAAAAAGTAATTCCAAGCTATCCGTCGAACGGAACGCGAAGGTGCCGGCTGTGGGGTATCAACTATCCTTGCGGCGAGTGTCCAGAAGCTACCTGCGCATCAGGGAGGAACGCAACGACCTTTCGAGATAGAAGGAGGTGTGTTCACGGCTGGACGAGAGCGCGCAGATGAAAAATCTCGGAATCACTCGAGACGGTCGGTGGTACGTTGGTGAAACGTATCGATCGCATCGAGAATCGTTGAAGTCGCTGGAGTCGGACGTTGGATCGACAGTGCGGATCCGCGTCCGCGTGCGAACGCGTTGTCTCGAGAAACGAACGGGCCATTTGGAGCCGGCTCTAGTTATACCACCTGAGCCGACTGGCGCGTATATACAGCGTAGGTGCGAGCACAAGGAGGAAAGTGGAACAGAAGAGAAAGGAAGGCACGCGAAGACGAACTAGATTCGTGCGCTCGTCCTCTTTCTCTCTTCCTCTCCACTCCTTTCTACCCCTTCTCTCTTTTCTCCGCTTCCGTGGGTCTCTCCTATCTTCGTCCTTTCCCACCAGCTCGCGGCCTTTCCTCTTCGCTTCCTTCCGTCTGGTTGTTCCTTGGATCCTCCTCGTTCGTCTCTCGCTTCGCTTTTCGAGTCGCTTTTCGAGTCGACGATTTCGCGAACGAGGCAAGAACGTAGACCCATCGCGAAGAAGAACGGGTGAAATCAATCGTCCTTAAGCCTAAGCTCGGTATATTGGGTCTACCGGGAAGTTCTGTACGTTTTTGAAATAACTCATCGGCTGATAAGTTTCCGGTCTGGCGGACAAATGGCGCCACAGATATAAAAGTAGTATTTTTTTTTGAAAGTACTAACCTTCAAGAGATAGCTGTAAACATTCCATGACGATCTGACGTTTGGTTCAAAAGTTACAAAAACATTGCTTTTTAATGGGCTTGATAAGTATTATCCGGACTCTGCTCTAGGAAAATCGATCATTGTTGACTGGTTTGCTAAATTTAAACGTGATCGTACGAACACCGATGATGCGGCACGCTCTGATCGCCAAAAGAGGTGGTTAAATCAGAAAACATCAAAAAAGTCCACAAAATTTATTTGGCAAATCGTAAACTTAAGATGCGAGAGATAGCTGACGCTCTAAAGATATCAACGGAACGTCTAGGCTTTATTTTGCATTACCGGGCATTATTTTTAGACCGGGAACTTATCAGCCGATGTGATAAAAGAACTAATACATTTTCGATATATTAATTGGTATTTATTGGAAAATATAATTTCCAGTAAAATGCAATGATCCAAGAAAGTCACCGTTCAACTTGAGTTAATATTATTTGACAGAATTTTCCGGTAGATTTATTATATCGTGAATTGGTTGACCCTTGCTTCGTTATTATTTTTTTATTATTACCATTATTATCATTGTTCTTGTTATTATTATTGTTTGGTAGTTATTAAATTATTATCGTTCTGTGAAGTTACATTTTATCTGATAACCACCTTCACAATTGGTTAAGTCACAACGGACTTGGAAATCGCAAAATTGTCGTAGTTCGTGAGCTTGTCCACTTCTCGAGACGATCAGCGCGTAAAACGAACCCTTTGACTGCGGACGATGTTTCCGTGGGGTCACCGGGGATTAACCCAACGCCTTTAGCGCGTAGGGACACGTGACGCGGGCGTTTCAGTCGAACGCCTCCCGATCGAAACTCGAAGTTGCGACGAGTCGAACCTCGGAAGGTCAAAGCAATTTTTCTTCCTGTCGGAAGACGTCGGGAGTTCGCGTTAATGCCGCGAGTAATTCAGAGAGAAACTACCACGAGGAGATGGGTTAACCTCTCGTGACACGAGGAGTTAACGCACCGCTTTATTTGGGGTTTTATCAAGGCCCGCGAGCGAACAGCGATTGCGTTGGAAGGCTGTGTCCCTGTATTTGTCAAGGAATTCTGTCATTTTCGTGTCCGCGGCCTAAGGAACATCGGCAATCGAAAGACAATGGCTAGACGGCCTGTGATTATAGATCTTACCAAGAACTGCATCGCGTATAGGACAAGACGCTTTTATTTCTCAATAAATCTTGCCGTTCGTGACTCCAAAAACGTCGCTGATCAGACAACGATGGTTACACGACTTTTGATCAGAAATTTTATCAAGGACTGCATCGCGTTAGGGACCAAACGCTTCCATCCGTAAGCTGTGTCCGCGTTCGAGGTCGAAAAGCATCAGCATCATCATCATCAGCAGCAGCAGCAGCGCGTCTAACGCGATTTAACGCGGACGCTCGCAGCCCGATCGAGATTTGAAATCGGTACGTTCTCTTCCGCTCCACTAAGAGTTGAGCGCGGTCAGGAGGAGAGAAAGGAAGCGCCGCAGCGTCGGGAACGCGGGGAAGAAACAGGTGCGAACCGCGATCGCTAGGCAGCGTCTAGATCCGGAGTAACCGATCGACGCGACGACGATGACGCGAGGACGAGTCGAGCCGTGCGATCCTCGGCCGTTCACTCGCGTTCTCGTAGACAACGAGACCGGAGAGAACGAAAAGAAAAGAAAAAAAGGAATCGACCGAAAGAAAGGAAGACGAAGAAAAGACGGAGAAGAGACGAACGAAACAAAACGTACAAAAATCGGCGTTGACCTAGCGCGACGCTCGAAGGCGCTAACGGGCGTCTCTCGCTCTCGGTCGAGCGCGCATGTAACGCTCTGAAACTCTCCATTCGCGAACGAGCAAAAAGAAAAAAAAAAAGAAAAACGAAAACAAAAGAAAGATAGAATCCGGAGGGAACGTCTTGATCGAACGAAAAACCTTCTCGCAGGCTAATGCACCGAGGAACATCGGATAATGGATGACCATACTCGTCCACGTTAACATCCACTTCGATTCGCTCCTTTTTTTCTCAAGGTTTTTCGTCTCCCTCTTTCTCGATCTCTTTATTCTTCTGCTTCTTCTTTTTTACCTTTTCCTTTTGAACAGTACAATCACCGGCGTAGACTGTGCGAGGAAGCAATAGAACCATATAAATGGGATTTGCCGGCCGGTACATCGTAGCACTCGGACCTCCGCCGTAGGTACCGCAGGATCCGTGGTCGTACGACGTGGCATCGGCGTAGTGATCAGTGATTATCGGCTCGAAACGATATTCGACAATGCGTTCGATCGAGTCGCGTGTCGTAGGAGAGCGCAGAGGTGTCGTAGGACGAATCGCTTTGGTCGGTTGCCTGATCGCGATCCTCCGCGTCTCGTGGTGCGTCGAGGCTAAGAACGATCGTCCCGCGTGGCAGGAATTTTCTTCGGGCAGCTGCTCGGCCAGGGATGCCTCGAGGAACGCCTCTGCCTCTTGTCAAGGTGTCAGAATCGTCAGAAGGATCCTTCAGCAGCTGCTAGAGAATACGAGCAAGTTGCGCGATATCGAGATCCTGGACGGAGTCAATCTCGTGGAGGTTGGCGACAGAGACTCGTCCTTTCGCAGGGCGAAGGGTTTGCCCGGCGGAGTCGGCGGTATGGAGTCGATACTGCGGTTTTTCGAGAATCGAGAGCTGCGCGTGAAATTGCCGAGGCTCTTGCCGAGAGACATCGAGGCCACTTTCGAGCAGGGCTTGTCCAGCGCCGGTCAGGGTTAGTCCCAGACTGCTTTGAGCGACGCTGCTTGGTAAAGGGTGTTCTGGGTTGTCGAGTTATAGATGTTTTTGTCTTGCAGCGCGAAAAGGCGGCGGTGGCGGCCTCGGTGGTGGCGGTGGCAAAAAGGGCGACGGTGGCATCATGATAATGGCGATGATGATGGGTAAGATTCGTGCCAACTGTTTCGACTAACGGAGCTGTCGAGATTTAGAGACACTCGCGTCGTGTCTTTGGGACGTTCGTTGCTCCGATATCGCCGTAGGCAAGATCGGTCGTAGGTCGCGTGCTGGTACCGACGCTATTCAACGACCGTTTGCAAACGGTAATTTGGCGATAAACGGTTTTAACGGAGGTTCGTGGAAATCGTGAACAGTATATCAGCTGTTTTAATTGTTCAGGAGTAGAATTGTTCGAAATATATTTGTTTGAAATAATTCTGAAAGAAATTTTAAATGCTAGCTTCGTCGAATTTGTATTTTTTCCTCGCTTGCTTTCGAAATTGCTTTTTATACTTTATATCGTGGAAATCATCGTATCGTTTATATTACGATTATCGTCAAATGAGTACTACATAACATTTAAGTTAGTCATAATCGAATTGGACGAGTCGCACGATCTAAGAAACGTGTAATGACGCTCGCGTTACAGTAAAAACGAGATTATTAAAAATAATTATTAAAACGCGACACAGTGACAACATTTTTTATGGAAATCGAATGGCTTCAAGAGGTGTATTGGCTGTTTGCAAACGGTTTTTTAATCAATTACTTCACCACCACTATTTTCTACAATCGTCTCTCAACATTTTACAAACTGGCGAATTCCTTTTGGCTTTTCTCCAAAAAACGGTAACCTTTTGGCAGCATTCAAACAAAAATCTCTTCGCCTGATTTTTCCCTATAAAAAGCCTGGCACTTTTTTCTTGGCCACGAATTGCCTCTAGCAGCGAATTAAAAAGTACCATTAGAAAATCGGACTCGATCGCATCGTAATTTTGACATGTCAAAATATGCTTCTCTTAAAGCCAATAAATGTCCTCGCCGCATCCAAGAACGATAACAAAAATAATCTATACCGGATACCGGCATAGATTTTACGAAAAATGCAGCAAATCGAAACAGAACATCCGTTCGGATCTCAGCGCGAGATTTCTATCGTCTTTCCAAACTGAGAGCGAAAGAAAGGCGTTCGGCACGCTTCACGCCAGCCAATTTCGCGAAACGAGACATCGTCGTGTTTCCGGTCGCTCGAGGGATATCGTGAACTTGACGCGGCACGCAACTGCAGTTGCTCTTAACCTTGTCCTTCTTCGGGATTGCGTGGCGTCGGTTTCGTAAGGCGTTGGCAGAAGTTACGCGACGCACGTACGTCACCGTACAAAGCCGTTCGAACGCGTAAACGCCACCTTTTATCCTTGGCAGCGGTAGTCGCGGTAGAGATCACGGTACCCTCACCCACGAGGTACGAGAAGTGCGTTTACCTCGAGTAGAGACGGGTCGTATGGTAGACCGTAAAGACGTCGACGTCGGGTTATCTATCGATCGACGTAATAAGACCGTGTCGTGTAACGATTTTCGAGCGTAATATCGATCGATCGATCGTCGTGCCTACGTACGATCGCTCATTGCTTCGTTCCGTGTCGTTAGGTAAGATGATGGCCGCTCTTGGGTTCGGTGGTCTTGGCATGATGGCTATGAAGGCCCTAATGGTGTCCTCCCTCGCGTTGATGCTGTCCATGATCGTCGCCATAAAGAAGCTCACGAGTGGTGGCGGCGACGACGGCGGAAGTGGGCATCACGTGGTGTACGCGCAGGAGGTCAGCAGTCACCATCATCGTAGGAAAAGGAACGCGATGATCGACGACCATCGGACTAGCGACGACCTCCTGGATTTGCCGTACAGAGGGTACGCGAATTTCTTCGTCGAGCCGCGGTCCTCTTGACACGATCCACCGTAGTCGATAAACTTACGTAGTCCAATGTTACGTAGAGGATGATAGCTTCTTTGCTTCTCTTTCTCTTTTTTTTATTTATTCTTACGTTCGTTCATCATAATACCGCGACTTAACGTACGACGTTAGGACGTTACGCGTCGGCGGTCGTTTCCAGAATTTCTTTTCTTATCGACTCGTTGATTTTTCGTTGATTATATATATCGTATTAAATAATTTTATGATTTTACTTCGATGAAGAGCGTCTCGGATGTCAACGCATTGAAATTCAAATTCGCGTCGTGTCATTTACACGCAGTCCTTCTGAAGGAGAGTACGGTCTCGATGACACGAAGGATAGACAACGAGACGACGTAGAAGCGGTCTTTCGAAAAAAATGACGCATTTACGATTCAATGAATTTGCCGGAGGCTAGAAACGATCGCCGTTCTGATCGACGAATATGCGTGCGGTTTTACGGGTGACAGTGACGCGTTGAGAGACAAATAAAACAGCTCGTACGGCATAAATTGCTCGATCGATTGAATTTGCTGCGCAAAAAAGCGAGGATGATTCGTACGTCACCGCTAACGACGCGGATGACATTACCGACGCGTCGCTGCTACTGTTCGACGTCAGTGACGTTAACGATACATCTGTCTTACCGAGTAGCAGCGACTACTAACGACGTCGTTTCTTTATCGGTGAAAATATACGCGCGATGACAGAAACGTTAGAAAACGTCGCACCAATCGCGATAATTTGCATTGGCGCGTTAATTCACCAGCGTAGAAGCGCTACCTTACCGACCCATTGTCGTAGGCTCTTCGATCTTTCTAGGCGCGTACCTTCGTGCGACCACCCTTAAACCGCGATTTCATTTTGGCAGTTGGACACCGTCGCACGGAAAACGCGAGAACAAACCAAAGCACACGTTCGAGACCTTTTAGTTATTATCCTTTACGTCTTTTATATTATTTTTGATACGTAATATCGTTGTTATTGTCGTTATTTTCATATATCGTCACGTATTGTTAATAATTTATTGTCTTCGATTCGACTGTTTCGTGGATCACGTTTTCTATCGATGATCGATCGTTTCGACTCGATCGTGAAAACGCGTTGTATGGGAAAAGCGAGTAACAGTTGTAAACGAACATCAAATACAGCACACGTTTTTTTACACGAAATAGGAAGTTTATCGTTTTCATTTAAATAACGTATCTCCGCCTTTTTCTCCGAATTTTAATATGGTACTTATTGTCCTTAAACGATTGCGATCAAAGTCGCAATGAATAGCAATGGAATCGCTACTGTGATTTAAACGTCGTTTGTTAACGCGTAATACGCGACGATTTCAATTATTGGTCTCGTATAAACGCATTTTTTCCCTCTCTATCGTGTTTCAATTTAGCGTACTTAGAAAATAATTACCAAATAATTTTCAGACGGAAGCATTTGACAGATATTTTGTACAAATTATATTTAAATTTACCGTAAAAAAAATTCCGTCAAACTCGATTAATTACAAGCAGCCATAATATTCAGAAAAAACTGCAGAGATCGACAAAATTGATCGATGCTTGTTCGGTCCACGTTTAATCACTGATTTTCCTCGACGCTCTAAAAACGTTTCTATCTACTTATCCCTATTATACAATATCAGAATACTAGCTTCAAATTGTATTCTTCAAGTGTTTCGCCAAAAAAGTTAACGGAAGACGGACCGTTCAGTTCTATCGCGCTAGCACGTCGATCGGAAAAAATACATGCCTAAGCCGTCGTCGTGGTGACATCGACACGTAGACGTAGGGGAACGGTCGAGGCTCGACTTTGAGCGGGGGACTATTTTGAAAATCGTAGACGAATTACGCGTTACTCCGAAAGGAGCACTCGAATGGAATCGTAAACTTTGAATTCGTATTCAGCTCACCGGAAATCTCGGGTACAAATCGACTATCCGGCTAGACACCCGTAGCGCATAAAGAACGTCTCGCGACACTCGACCACGATCGCCGCCCGTACCAGCGAGAAGGTCAACGGTCATGCTCGAGAACAGGACGGTTATGGTTATCGGCCAGCGCGTGAATCGCAGCACGAATTCGACGCTACCTCCTACGAAGTCGTCGTAAAATCGTGGACTATCATTATGGCATGGTTGTGATCAATACGTAGAAAGTTTCGATATCGTCGCACTACAGGTGCGGATTCGTTACGTGGATAAAGTCTGCCATCTCGTTGATCGCCGGTGAAACTGACGATGAACATCAGTCAACGAAGGTCAACGAAATACGTGCGTTCGATCGAACGCGCAAATCGAGTCGGTCGTTCCGGAGCGAGATCGAGACCGGCAAAATTCGCAGGAGTGATCGGACGGACGGACGGACGGGTGACGGTAAAGGGGAAAGTGTGTCAGCGACCTGCCGTGCTGCGGCAACGACGTTACCGTGCCAGCGTGCATCGCATACGCACCTGTTCGTCGTTCCGCGTATTTTGAGCACACGTCGGCGACGCGACGCTTCAAGATACGTAGAGGGATCGTCGAGAATCGCAACGTTCTTCGATATCCGGGAAAGAGCGAGAGACCGTGCGCCTTCGAGAGTCATTTCCATCCATATACGATATATATTTATACATAATAATTAAATACATATATTATATTATATAATACACACACACACACACACACACACACACATGAATGTAATGGGTTGTCCGTAAAGTTCGAGCCGATTTTGAAGAAAAATTTGTTTTGAAGAAATATTACGTATAGTACATATAATAAATTATACAATACATATAATTATTTATTTTATATAAATAATAAAATAATAAATGAATTTAAAAAAAAAACGAAAATCGGCACGAACTTTTCGGACAACCCAATATATTATTACATATATACATCAACTCTCTCTTCTCTCTCTCTCTCTAAATATATATAATATACATGAAGTGAGAGAGAGAGAGAGAGAGA
>JAITYT010000052.1:2027814-2040270 GCA_025433975.1 Liostenogaster flavolineata
GATCGTAAGAAGCACTCGTAGCTATTCCAGTCGTCAAACCGACGTGGCGAAAAAGTACGCCGACTGCAACGCCGCGAGATACATACCTAAGAGAAAGAATCGTAACTCATCAAAGACAGAAGATCGAGTTTCTCTTGAAATCTTAGCGAGCGATACGACAGGAGGCTAGAACTTCTCGATGGGATAGCGAGTACTATGCGGTAGCTACACGATCGAGTAACACGAAACGAAGACGCGTCTCTTGGGCGGGTCGGCGCGCGTCCGAGTCCGAAGGAAAAAAAAAAAGGAAGACGCGCATCGGGCCGTCTGGTAGGGATAGCGACGGAACGACGAAGGAAGACCAGTTCGTCCTTTTTTTCTCTTGCTCGAACATCTGCGACGTCTTCCTCCTTTTCTCTCCATCTTTCTCCTTCACCAGTCTCGATTTATTCTCTCTCTCTCTCTCCCCCCTTCCACGGTTCAGGGAGTTCGAAACGCTCTCTCGTTCTTGCTCGCTCGCACGATCGCGGAAGGAACGAGGTAAACGAGGCATCTCGTACGAGACGGCAGTGAGACCTACTGACACAGATTTCAGACGCTTCCTTTTTTACGTTTGGAATATCATAAAACGCGGCGATCCGCGGTAGGCTCAGCTCAAACGACAATGCGAACTCCATGCACGCGGTCGATGCGTGCCGACGACGTTCCATAAGACGTCCATCCCGAATTGCCGCCGGTAGCTCGGCAACGAAGCGCCGCCGATTCTTGCAATGAACATCGAACGAGGAGGTCCAGAAAATTTCCCTTTTCATCGTCCTCCCGACGCCATCGATCGATATCGATTCCTTCCCAAGGGCGAAAACGAAGTCCAAAGACGAAGTCTTCGAAGCGTCGCTCTCGATCTACGTCGGTCGTACAACCGATCTTCGGA
This sequence comes from Liostenogaster flavolineata, assembly GCA_025433975.1. Taxonomy (NCBI): domain Eukaryota; kingdom Metazoa; phylum Arthropoda; class Insecta; order Hymenoptera; family Vespidae; genus Liostenogaster; species Liostenogaster flavolineata. The sequence goes on from JAITYT010000052.1 coordinate 2,028,725, forward strand.
TCGAACCTCTCGTTCCAACTAATCCGTCGTCCTACATGACGCGATCTCTTCTCTTCGTCTATTAATACCGACGCGGCGTTTTCTGGCACAGCAGCCGAGTTACGAAGCATGAAGAAGAGACTCTCGTCCTGGGGGAAATCGATCGACGAGAGAGAGAGAGAGCGAGGGGGGAGTAAGGGGACCCCGTTACATTCCAGGCTCATTACGATCCTTCGAAGAAAATTTAAAATTCAAATCCGACGCGCGCACGCGCACGGCTTCACGAAGGATTTTTCAGGTCGAGCGCGAGTTACGCTGGTATTTACGTCGCCCTGTGTACGGCACGCGTAAACGCGTCACTCACACGCGCGGACGTCGGGTAGATTTCCATCGCCGTGCCTTTCCTTCGTGTTGGAGGTCTCTGTTCTATGAACGTTCTAGGCGGGTTACTTACCGAGCTACGTCGAACGCAGAAACATCGACGATCCGAGAACTCTCTCCATTGGATTCTTCGACCGACATAGCGAGCGACGCGCCGATGTCCGAATAGCAGGAGTCCAGGAGACGGGAGCCGGTCGATGCGCCGTGTGCGCCGTGTGCGCCCATACCGCACACCGACGCGTCGTCGGAAGACCTCCTTTCCGCGTCACGTCGGGATTATGACAATTTTTCTCACCCCCCGCACCCTACCCCCTCGTGGAATCGAGATTTCGTCGTTCGAGGCTTCGAAGGATTTCACGGCGGGCTCCGAGACCAATTTATCGTAATTCCTCTTTCAGCTCGGCCGAATTTACAACGGTCGATACTTTGGGACGTTCGGAATAATCCTTTCTTACTTAGGTCGCGTAGATTCCTTTTTCTTGGAATTTGGCGATCGACATACTTTCGAAATTTCTTCTTAATCGTAGATTCATTAACATGCATGGGAGATACTCTGTTCATAAACATTCGTTTCTCAGACGAACGTTTAATATCGATGATTTTTCTTTTATAGAATACAAGGAGCAATAAAACGCACCTTGAATCTGAAAACTTGTTTATCGATCATTAATTTTCTGAAATTAAAGTGAACACGGTAATTATTCCGAGCAATGAACGCGTAATAAACCGCGGTTGTCGCTTTAAAACTTACAAGTGTTCGCGTATTTTGCGCGGAGGAGGTAAAAGTATGATATTATTCGTTAATATGCTGTACGATATTTACGGATAACTTACCGAAGCAGATTACACCATAAGGTTACGTTGTTTGCTGCAGATTTGTAACGAGTGATTCGATTCGATTGCTCGAATGTAATTGCAGCGTTTGCCGAACGGAGTGTTTGGAATTAATTCCGAAAGGTTTTTTTTCCAAGGCGTATGCTACTGTTTACTAAATCGAAGTGCTACAATCGAACCAAAAAAATGTCTCTACGAGAATGATGGAAGAAGATCATTCGAGCTGTGATCGTTCGTAGATCGATGCGTCTGGCACTATTATTGAATCGTACTACTTGCGATTATTACCATTGTCCATCAAGCACCGATTCTTCCCAAACGAAAGGTGGGACGTATTCCATCCTTATTATGCATAATTATAGAGTTAATTATGGTTATTACTCCTTCGATCATGAGCAACGATCATACGGAAAAAATTGGATCGCGCGGTAAATCGATACGGATGAACGAAACAGCGGACAGAGAAGAACCAACGATTCATTTTATATCTCAAGATGGAACTCTCATTCTCCGATCGTATAATTGATAAAAGTGAAACGCTTGCCGCGTTTTATCGACGCGTACAGTTTTTACGTTTACTTCTTCGATTACGAAATTTATAATATTTCTATCTTTCGTAATATTCTGCGACGATAAAGGCCCGACAACGTTCCTGTCCGAAGGTGCTCTTCGAAAAGAAGAATATTAAAATAAAATGGAAAGGAAAACAGCGATTTGCCATTGCGGTATAACAAAGAATTTACCGCGACTTACGATTTCGTTTTAATAATTTCGACAATTTTACGATCACGCAATTAAGACAGGATCTCAGCTGATTTCGAGCAGCGCTACGTCGGGCGGCTAACGAGCACGAGAAATCGTAATTACGTTGGATATTGTAATTCGTATTTTGCGCGAGAAGATCGCCGCGTACGACCGGGCCTTAGCGGTGCTTTGTCCCGCAAAGCATAGTAATCTTATTGTACTGGGCGTGTCGGCGCTTTAACGATCGTCGCCGTCGTTCAGCCTAAAGGAGAAACTTTGGTTTTACTTTTTAAGGTTTGCTCCGGCGGTAGAAGCGAACGTAGGATCGACGAAAGGATTCCAAGCGCTATTCGACGCCTCGGGAAAGGATGAATGAGCGCTGACGTAAGCACTCGTAGTAAGATCGTGGTACTTCTACCGTTTTGCCTTCCTTTTTCTTCGCCAGACCCTTTTTACCGTGTTAGAAGCGCGCCTCTCTCTGCCGTAACCTCTCGATTTACGAGGAGGTAGACGAGCGACTTTGGACGAAAGATTCTCGACGCAGGGACAGGAGGAATCTCAGGCTGGCCCGAGTTTACGATCCTCGTGTTTCTTCTTTTCGAGAGTAACCTCGATGCCTCGTATTGCTTTCTCAATCGGCTCGTTTCATTCATTTCCACGACATCGAATCCTCGCGTTTCTGCATCGCGATCCTATCCACCAATAGCGTACTAGAGCCTAAAATACGCACCAAATGGAACGTGCCACTTCCAGTACCACTTGACCAATTAAATCCGCCTTCCTTCTCGGTGAACTTCTTCCCGACAACGCGCTTTACTTTCGCCGTTTTTTTTGACGGACTCGCCCGGTCCGTCTCCGCGTACCAGCGATCAACGAATTTACGATGACTCATACGCTATTGGGTCTACTTCGTACGTCGAGACCGACGATGGATAATAATCTATGGAATATCTTGACACTCGACTCGCTGCACGTGAACGAGCAACATTTTACGAGCGATTCGTAGCGACAAGTACCTCGCGCACGATCATTGAGTTATCATCGAATTTACATCGAACGTCACACGACGTCGTTCGAAAGTGACGATTCTCTTTTCGAATCTACTTTCGTTTGGCTTTCGATAATATCGTTAACGTGAGCGCGTCTACTACCTGTTTTCTATGCGAATAATTTTGCCGATCGATCGTCTTTCTAACTTTTCAAATTTCAACGACGATCCTTCGATCGTTTAAAAGATTTCGAACGGATTTCGGTCGATACCGAAAGTCGATTACGTTTTAATTCTGTACACCTTCGTACGATGCTTTTCTCGAGAAACGAACCGTGAGAATTAATTAGAATTAACGCGTCGAAATCTAGAAGAAACCGTTGTCGAAGTTGGTGAATTCAACCTTTGAGTTTTCACGATTTTTGGTGGCTTTGCCCAGTTAAAGGGTTTTTTTTTTCTTAATGGACGGAGTGCGAAAATCTTACGCGACTTTCTTTCTAACGGCTAGAACCCCATTTTTATCTTACGAACGTATCTCACGTATCTCCGCAGCTGGTGGCTTGGAATTTTTATTAAATTATATATTACAGCGGTTATTTCCGCTAAAATACTTCGCTGTGTCGTCATAAGACATTTTACTTTCTTTTTCATTCATTTCCTTCGGAAATTTAGTCATTAGCTATTTATTTATTTATCTATTCCTGGAGATACGAGACCGATGGTACAACACCGTAAAGGGAAGTTCGATCGTCGCAATCGCTTGGACAAATTCCAACGACGAGAATCGTAATCAGATTCGCGTCGCGACGGCTGCGTCTCGAATTATTAGGTTGGCAACTAAGTTCCCGTCGCTTTAAACAAATTTTTTTGAAGTTTACTTTTCAATAACAATTTATCGAATTAAAAAAAAATTAAAAAAGAAATTACAAAATAATATTACTAAATAATATTTCAATTCGAATGACGTCAGCGCGTGTCGCGTAAATTATTTATATTTCCACATGGCCTCGCATCGTTCACGAGGGAGCTTTCCCCTTGCTTCGTTCGAGCGAGGTTCTAACCGCGAGACGAAGCGACGCGACCGTCTCACGTACCGGTCGTTAAACGTTTCTGTTTCACCGAATAATCACTTTCCACGATCGCCGTGAAACGACCGCACGGACGGCCGATTTGAAGCGCGTCTTCTCGGTGGCCGTGGAACAAGACGACGACGCAGACGAGGACGTTGTCCTTAGCTTAAATATCCCGCCAACGTCTCTCGAATTCGTTCTGTACCGGCCGCTTTCGAAAAAGGCCTGACGCACGGCCCGGTAGCGAGACAATTTTCGATTGGTTGAAATTCGTGGCCGCGTGCGACGTCCTGTCGCACTATCGCCATTTACACTCACGGCATGTCGGCTAAGGAACGAAACGAAAACGACAAGACGGTGTCGTTATTGCGGGGCCCCGTGAGAGTCGCGCAGGGTCACTGTAGAAAGTGGTGTTCCGCGTGTGCCTCGATGAAGGTCGGATCCGGGATATTCGAACTTGATCCATACCAGTTTTGCTTCATTCATGCCGATCGTGTTTCGCATCCGCCTCGCGAGCGGCGATACCACCCGATGCGCGCACGCGCGGCACACGGACAGGAGCGCGCGCGCGCGCGCGAGCCAACGTTCTTCGTTTTCCACCGATAAAATGGCTACGCGATCTCTCGCTAGAAAATGGCGGTGGAAGGCGCGCTGCGAAATTATGGACGCGACGGTACGAGTTACCGGTGGTACATGAACTTAAACATTATAAATTAGGCCGGTTTCAGATTCACAGCACCGTCTGTCGTGCTTTATTCTCCATAGCTCAGCCGTTATTTCAGCGTCGTCTCGTCTCGATGGCGATCGAGCGGAGAAAAATGGTCGTTCTCGAGGCGTCTGGAAGAAAGACGACCAGGCGGGAAGATGGAGGAAAGAAGTGGATAAGCGTAAGTGGAAATCGAAGGAAAGAAAACGAGGCGAGGACGCGTCTTCCCCTCCACGTTAGAACGGCCGTGTCGACCTCTATTTACCCGGCGTAGGCAGGTCGCAGGGTCGCGATAGGCGGTGCTCGCGTTCGACACCTGCACGTGGGTACACCTATCGTCCATTGGGCGAGTGCCGGTAGTAGAGTTGGTGTGCGTACGTCGCTCGTACGGTGCCGCGCGTCATCGTCGTCGTCGTCGCGTCGCGGTGCACACGCGCACGACATATAGGGAGAAAAAAAAGAGGAGGTGGGGCGAAGGCGGCGGGCGACGGTAGAGGGGCCCGCCAAATATAAGCTAAAGAGATTGTCCGATGGACCACACGAAATTTCACTACGCACGGTACCGGGTTTCGAAAAAAGGGTGGTTGGCTCCTCCTCGTCTCGCGTTTTTCTGGTGCACGGTGCGCGCGTCTGGCCCGGTGTCTTCCAACGAGTGCGAAGAAGAAGAAGAAGCAGAAGAAAAGAAGAAGAAGAGAAGAAGAAGAAGAAGAAGAAGAAGAAGAAGAAGAAGAAGAAGAAGAGAAAGAAGGGGAAGAAGCGGCAAAAGTCATGAAGTTCATCGGGATCGTGTTGGTGTCGACGACGATTGTCGCGTTCGCGACTGGCCAGAGTCTCGACGACTGCCTCAGGCAAGACAGCATATCGTGCGTGCAGAAGAGCCTCTACAGAAAAGCCAAAGAGTTCTTCGAGAAGGAGAGCCTGGAGTTCATCGGGGGCGTCAGTCTGGTGAAGACTTCGAACGAGGATGGCGACAGCGCTAGGAATTTCCGTGCCGGTAAGGAGATCGCCTACGATCGAGAGATGGACGCCGCGACTGACGTCGTCGAGAGACAGAACGTACTGGAGAACTTCGTCGGCGAGGAAGCCGGTCTTTTCCTCACAGGACGCAGTCTCAGGGTAACTCTTTTTATCTGTCAACCCGTCATCCATATCCCGTACCTTTCCACGTATTTATTCCCTGTTTTCGATCTATGGTAATCCAAGGATCGCTCAACCGTAAGATTTCTTCGTCGACAGATCAACTTCGCACCCGCTATCGAGAAGATCGGTGAATCGGCGCGAGCCATCAGAGAGTCCGTGCCAGCTGAGATACGTCAAGCGGTCGACGAGGTCGTCGAAGGTAAGAATCTCGATATTTCGTGAAATCGCGCTCGGTTAACATCCAATCTTTCAGCGCGTTTGCGAACACGTTATTCTTTTTGTTACCTCGCAACGCGGATAAGCAAACGTGGACGAAACGTTTCAAACGCATTGAACAGACCTTTATGATGCGTTCGGCGATACTAAAATTCTCCAGGCGATCGAGGCCTTTTAAAAGGAGTACGCGCTTGAGAAACAGGTTATTCTTTTTGGTATCTCGCACGTGGGAAGGCAAACGTAGACGAAAAAATGGTAAGCACGTCGAACGGATCCGCGTGGTAGGTTTCGCGATACTAAAATTCTCGAAACGATCGAAGTCTCGCGAAAGGAGTACGCGTTAATGACGATAATTCGAATTTATTAAAGTTAACCTCTTTCCACGGCAAGGCGACTTCTTCGACGCTTTTCACCGTACATTCAATAGCAATCGCGTTAAACGAAGTGACACGAGATAAAGGAGGGAGCCACTATAGTGGCGCGTTGTATCTAAGAGGTCAAAAGCGCCCGGTCGTCCGCTACGACGATCACCAGGGACAAGGAGCGGCAACGGCGACAGGTGGTCTCCGGTCAGCCGGTCCGTGCTTGTGAAAGTGCCGTTAGATTGGAGGCGCGATTTCGTAGGCGTGCAAACGAAAGTCAATGCTCGATCGGTTAGCAACGTCGAACGATGCTTTCAGGACGCGGAAAAAAGAAGATTCTGAAGTCCATCCTGCCGTTGCTAATCGCGGCCAAGGTCAAGATAGGAGCGCTAGCGACCCTGGCCTACTTCGCCATCGGACTGCTAGCGAAGAAGGCCATCCTCGCCTCCCTTATTTCCATAGCGATCTCCGCGTTCATCGGCTTGAAGGCGCTTTGGTCCTCGAAATCTTGGAACGACGTCACCGCTTACAGCGGTGGCTGGAGCGGAAACGGCTGGGGCGGCGGCGCAGGCGCCGGTTGGAGCGCGCCAGTCTCCAACGGTGGATGGTCGTCCTCCGGATCCGCTGGCTGGGACGACGGTCACGGTTACGCGCAGAATCAGGCCTACTCCGGGTATCACCATTGACGGATGCGCCTTTCCTTGTCGCTCTGATCGCGTTTTCTTCGAACGCGCTGCTCAACCATAGAGAAAGACAGAAAGAGAGAGAGAGAGAGAGAGAGAGAGAGAGAGAGAGAAAGAGAAAGAAAGAGTGCCTCGTCGTTCCTCAAAAATAACGACGACACGCGACGAAGATATATTTATATTTATTATTTATATTTGAAATAGCAGCTGCGATCACTTTCATCATCGTCATGTACATATGTAATTCGTTGTATTTAATTATTAATTGCGTAAGCGCGTAGGAATAGTACGAACGAATGTAACAGAGGCTAATCGCGGAACCGAGTCGATCGATCGACAAAAGCGGCGTCATTGATGTCGCCGATGTCGTTGACGTCGTTGTCCCTCCGTCCTCCCTCTCCCGTTTTTTCCCCCTCGCAATTAAAGACCGTCTAGTCCACCGCAGGATCCAACACGACGCGCGTAATAGCGTCGACGAGCCGCTTGTTCGTCCACTTTTATCGCGTCGGCGCGTCTTCCGTCTTCTGTCATTCGTTGTAAAATGGTTTTTAATACAAATAATGCGCAATGAGAACGACTACCTTCGCTATCTAATGGCACCCACGCGTCCATCCGATCCCCGCCAATCGATTTTACTTTCGTCGGTGTGATTCGTCGAGCGAATCCGATCGATCGAGCCTCCTTCAAACGCTTCCATTCGACGCGGTGCCGACTCGAGATCGACGGCTGATCGATCTGGCTTAGGAGGGGGATTATTCCTCTTAAAATCCATTCGGGCTCTCGGAGGATCGGTTTAACCGTCGCTCGATAACGACTTCATTCGCGGCAATTACCGATAATCGTGCAACTCCTCGTGGAACTCGATTCGTCCGAAGAAGATCTACAGTCTTTTCAGGATTTTAACGTTTCGATCTATTCGATTCGTTTCTCTAAGGATGGACGCGTTGCTACACGATCGCGTTCCTTGCACGTCGCAAGCCATGTAGTTAATTCATTTCGAGTGTAAGTTGAAAATAAATATTGAAAAAGTTCCAGTCGTTATTCATTTTGGCCAAATACAAGTTTCGAAGTAAAACGTAGTCGTTCTATCCGAATAACTAAAAAGGAATTGAACGTAAATACAATAATTTTAGGTGATTTCAGCTCGAGTTACGAGTCGCTCGTATCGGAGAAACTATTGGGTTGGTTCATAATTATCCAGCGTTTTTTATCGCAAATGAAATAATATAATTAAATACATAAAGAAAGAAATAAATTAAACAAACGTCAGATAATTGCGTAGTAGCACAATACTCGCCACGTATACTAGCTCAGCTATTCGTAGTAGCGTAGGTAAGTGTGCTGCTTGAGGCTGAGATTCCGAGAAAGGCAACGAGGGCGCCGTCTAATCGCTATTCGTGGAGAATCGAAATTGCTGAAGAAAAAAATTCCTCGATAAGACGGAGGGAAGTCTGCCGTCGCAAAAGGATTGAAAAGGAAAGGATCGATAAGGTATCTAGAAATTGGTAATCGTATGTGTGCTGATCGATGTCACGTTCCTCTCTCGAATCAAAATTGTCGTGATCGAGCGATCTCGTCGGAAAGAGAAATCATATTCGCGGTATCGCCGACTTTCCAGTTTTCCAAGAACGTCCGAAATGTTTCTTGGTATTTTTTATGAGAGAAGCTTTAGAACGCGGCAGTCACGTAAACGCGGACGGAATCGCTCTGACACGAACAGTACATCCATCCGCGTTCTCAAATCGTCTACGACGATCGTCTATTTTTGCGCGTTCGATCTTTTATCGTTTGAGGAACGAACGTTCGGTACATCGTTCGATGATTCAATTTTTTTATTATATATATATTTACTATAATTTTTATATTTTATATTTATATTTTTAATTACATTCTATCGATGTGATGGCGAGTGCAAAGATAATTTTGATATCGATCGGATTTTTATTAAACACTCGTATCCGTTTTTAATTTCAGGATGTCTTACCTAAAAATTGAATTCGAACGTTGTAAGAATTCTTATGGAGAAAAATTGACGAACAGGCAGAAATTGTATGCTTCTTAAAATTCTATTCGGTTGATTGGTAATTCGGATAAGTAGAGCGGACAGGAAAAAGATATCGCGGTAAATACGTGAAGGATATCCGTATCTCATCGAAACTCGTCCTAGAAGACGAGGTAACGCATAAATTCGTTTTTAAATGACTGCGCACGGTCATCCATGCTATTTACAATCAAGATCAACGAGAATATTAAGAAGTACGTAAATGCAGAAAATAGTGAGAAACGAAACGAAATACACCAGTTTATATTCGAAAAGGAAATAGTCGACTATATTACTTCTAATGTTTCTTCGGCAATTTAAAGTCAAATATTATATTAATAGGAGATTGAAAGGTAAAAAGATAAAGAAATGGATCACGATATAAATAAAGTACGTGAAATTGACTCGTACATGATTCTTTGTAGTTCAATTTCTCCGTGAAACTATAACGTTTTAATTAAATTCTTAATTTCAGTCCCAAATAAATTTTATTAGAATTTATTAACGATTTGTTAAGGTAAATAATATAACGATATATTATTATTTAATTATTTATATTCATTGAATTTATTAAATTATTAATTAAATAAATAAAAATTAAAGAATTAATCGATTAACGAGCCAAGGAAGGAAAAAATAGTGAGCTCTAAACGTGTACAATAAATGTGTATACGTAAATCACGTTGGGCTCGATTTTACGCGTCGGTAAGGACGTTAGGTCGTTTTGCCTGGCGACGAGAAGACGAGATTCGGTCGAGATGGAAACGTCCGGGCGTACGCCATTGCCCGATCGTATCCGACGGATGGACAGACGCATCGGACGTACCGTTGCGAGGCGAAAGTGCATCGTGGACGTATCCGGGCACCGGAGAGGAAACGAGAAACCGCGTGGCTCGCTGGCGCTCCTCGTCGTTCCTGAAAATCGGGTCGAGAAGCGCCGCGCGCATCCTACTAAAACCCTCGTCGCGCTCCAGGTGCCCCCCTGGCTCGCTCGCCCGTGCAAGAAAAATGGATACCTCGAAAACGAGGTTGTCAGGTAAAATCGTCGTTTCTTCGTTACTCGTTTATTGACTGATCGAGCTGAAATTTCCTACGGGCCGCGGTAAAAACAATCGTCGATAGGTATGCGCGACCACGTAAAACTTTTCTAGGACAATGATGGATAGCGCTACGCCAGTGGCCGTTAGCCCGTCGTCTCTCCCTGCTTCCCCGATACACGACTACGTCTTTTCCAGCTATCTCATGTCGGTGAAGAGGAGAAAACAATCGAAGACACCGGATGTCGATTTATCGGCACATTCCGACGTACAGTGGTAGCGTCAACGTTGGATCGTCCACGTTCTCCGTGATCACTGCATTTCGTTCTATCATCGAATTTGTCGCCACGTGATTCGTTTGGTGCGACATCACTCGGTGCCGACGTGACGGGAATTTCAATTAAATTGTCATTTCGAATCACCCTTGGTCGTTGACTCGAGATTTGTATATTTGAGTATAAATCGAATATCGTGAGACAACTTGAACTGACCGGTTGTAATAATAGATCGTCTCGAAACATAATAAAATTCAATAATCTTAACTGGGTATGTAGCCATCGTACATTTTTATAAATTATTTATTATCTGCAGAAAAATAATTGAAAATAAATCCCAGCAAAGTTATAAATTATTAAAAACAGTCAGTGTCTTCTTTTCGTGTAATTGATTATAGTAGACATCGGCCGTAATCGATCGGCCGAGTCTCACGAAGCCGTAGTGGAAAACATCAGCGCTTTACCAACACAATAAAATAATATAATCAATTGCTCAATGATAACGGTAAATCGTTTAGTGGTATTTCATAAGAAATAAAGTAAAGTTATCGATTGAAACTATTTCATCACTTTTCTTCGCTTTTTGTTTTATACAGTTAATCGAATTGTCTTGTGAACGGCTCATTACATATCTAACCTTTTCATTGTTGAGACTATGAGTGTATTTTTCACTTGTAAAGGCTTTCTTTCCAAGATATTATTTTATTTTAAAATTCTAAAATTTAAAATAATAACAGAAATATCAAAGTTTTCTTATTATCATCACTGTTCCGTCGAAGGCAGAGCGAAGCTTTTAAATGTCAGAAATCAACGTGATGTTCAAGGCAGTGAAAGGGTTAATGAATTAATACGTTCAATACGTACGCATGTATTTTTTCTATCGCATATCGGTTAAGAATAACAAATCGAAACATTGCGAACAAGCGTAAAGAATTCAAGTTGCTAGCTTCTTCAGTGTCGTGACGTGTTCAGACACGCGTTCATAATTTGTCCAACGTTATACGAATTTTAATCGACCGTCTTTAACCCTTTTAGTGCCAGGCATTTTACGGAGTACATGCGAAGAATGCCACGGGCCGATTTGATATGC
>JAITYT010000052.1:2067477-2078605 GCA_025433975.1 Liostenogaster flavolineata
CATCCCTTCATTTTCCCTTTCTTTGTTATTTATTTATTTTTTTTTTGTTATTATTATCGTTATTATTATTTTCTTTCCTCCTTACTTTTTCTTCTTTCGAAAGTATTCGTCGAACGGCAGAATGTTCGGGATGTTGAAGTTTTCAATAATCGGCGCGTTATTGGCGGTCTCCGCGTTCGCTGCGCCAGCGACGCAGCAGGAACAGGTGCAACATTCTACGTCGATCCTGGAGGAGGCACTGGACGTGTACGCATCGTGCTCCGGCGAGAACGACGACATCGCCGTTTGTCTGAAACTCAGGGCGCTGCGTTACGTCGACAGAGTCGCAAGATCGGCCGACATAGACATCGTCGATGGATTCAGGATCGTTCAGACGGACGAGGCCAAGAGCAACGGGTAAGGAAGAGTTCTATCAGTGAAATCGCGGAGGAACGAGCCGCGTTCGTGGTCGGAAGAATTAATCGCGACAGACGGATTTAACGGTTTCGTTCATAGGAAAGCGACTTCGCGGTACCGATCAGTGACAAGAACGATGATATTTATGTTCATGGTAAACGACGAGCGACGAGAAAATGAGAACGACGAACATTCCATTCGCGTTGGATCGTCTCTATTTCCCTTTCGTTGGATAAATATTTCTGTAAGCTTTCGAGTTGGTTCGATTTCGATTCGTTCGCTCCGCGTATGTATTTCCTTCGGTCAAGTTCGCTCCTTTGTATCGCGTTCGTCGAACTCGGCTTACAAATTGCAGCGCTGTCCTACTTGTAATAATTGCTCCTTCCAACGGGTGAAAGATATCGGTAAGAAGCGAATGTAACAGTTTCTTCAAAAAATGACCACTTTCCCGAGAAGAATTCCCGATGAAGGAATCTCGAAGGATAAAGAACGAAATATCCTCGCGTTTGCGTCTTGCGTCGTTAGAAAATGTCGAAATGTTGAGTTTGATCGGTCTTGTTTGGTGTGTTTAGTCGCGTGGATAACGCGAGATCGCTGAATGACATCGAAAGTTCCTTGCCGAGCGAGGTCGAAGCCAGAGAAGCGGCGATCGATCAAGCTCTCATGGACAGAACCGCCAAATTCATCTCGACGCACACCGTGGAGCTGAGCCTGCCGGAAGAAGCATCTCGATCCTTCGACGAAGGTAAAGGAAACTCCAGATCCCAAAGAAAGTCTCCATATTTCAGGAGGCTCGACGTTGTCGCGTCGTTGTTCGCTTCCGATTATTCGCTTTTCCATTCCAATTTCGTAACGAATTTCAGCTCGCGGTAAGAAAAAGAAGATCGTGAAATCGTTGCTGCCGATCCTTCTGCTGTTGAAGCTGAAGGCTGCCGCCCTGATACCGATCGCACTCGGAGCGCTGGCGCTGCTCGCGTTCAAGGCCCTCGTGATCGGCAAGATCGCCCTAATCATCAGCTTGATAATCGGACTGCAGAAGTTAATGGGCAACAAGCATCAGAGCTACGAGGTCGTGGCTCATCCCGTCCACAGCTACGGACACGAGGAACATCACGATCATCACGGCTGGGCGAGATCGGCTGGATCCGACCTCGCTTACAACTCCTACAAGCCCACGTCGGAGTAAACGCCAGATTTCCGAAGGACAACGCGACGGCAAACCACTACGACCAAATCAACGATTACCACTACTACGACTACTACCACTAGCAGAACTAACAGCGGGACAATGCTTTCGCTTTCGAAGCACCGATTTTCAACCTCGCGTACAAAGGCGATCGCGTCTCGTTGTCGTCGTCGTCGTCGTCGCGGCTGTAGAAAGATCGTTTCTGCTCGATCATCGATCGAATCCTTCTCCACCCCGTTTACCAACGCACGCAACCCTCCAGTCCCGTACGCGCCGCCATTCGTCTCGATCGATCGATTTCAGGCTCCGTTCGACGCTAAAGTCAAAATGGAGCCTTTCTCATTCCCTCTTTTCTTCTTTTTTATTTCTTTCCTTCTTCCTTCTGGCCACTTCGATCAGTCGTCGCGTCGACCTATCGGAATTCATCGCGGAAGGCAACACAGTGCCGCGAGATTTTAGTCGTAATCGACGATCGTGGAACGTTGAGACGACGACACGAGACGACGTACCAAAGGCCACCGGCACGAATTCTCTCGTTCGCCACGTAGAATAAGAAGAAGATCGACAAATAGCGGAGGAAGGAAGAAGAAGGAAGAGCATCGCCAAGGTGAAAACGATAGTCGGCGACTCGATCGTCCGTGACTCCCGTCTGCATCCCGTCGATTGATCCGCACGTATCCAGTGATCGCCACTTCGAACGGATCTCGATTCGCTTTCGAGTGATCTTCCTTGCTCCGTTGGTGGGATCCATAGTGAACCATGCTCGCACGGCGATACCCATCGCGTCTTCGATTCCAATGATTATTTATATTACCGATCGTCGTATCGGCAACTCCGTGTAACTTATCGTACTATTTATAAATAAATTCTTATTTTATAACGAACCTTTCTCTCTCCTCATATTTCATCCTTCGTAATAATAATATAGCACTCGCGAGGTGCCGTACCGATACAGAGGTCCAAGCGAAAGTCGGTTTAAGAGATTCGTACGTTCATCGAGTCGAGATTGGCATAACTAAGTCGTCGTTACTTTACAACGATCGTTGGCCCGTTTATCGAGGCAGATTTAATTTCCCAGTTAAAAAGTTCTATCTCGCGTAGATGGCCAACGAGAAATCCTAAAGATCGGGCTATCGTCGTCTTCATCGACGTTCGCTGAGAAGAGAAAAGACCTTCCGGTTGAACAGGACTCTAACGACCGGATTGCATCGTTCTCGTCCGATATTCTCTCGGCGATTTCCTCGTCTATTCTTTGCCAGTTGAAAACGCTCTCGACGATGTGCATCCGGTGTGGCGAACGAGGACCCACGACGATACGCCGTTACAACAAAATACGTACGAATCGTACTTTCGCTGCTGGTAAGAATCCACCAAGTGAAACTGATTGTTCTGTCGTGTGTGAACCTCCCCGTGACTGCTATATAGCGGCTCGACCTCCTGCCTCGGATCGGCAGTATTCTTCGTCAACTCTTTCCCGTTGGAAGTTCGTGACACTTTCCAACGTCCCCGGGCGTTCGGCAACGCAATTTTTCGGCATTCCAAGACTCCTTCGGCGTCCGATCGGCATCGTCTTCTTCTATTTTCCCTTCTCTTTTCTCTTTCCTCGTTCTCCCCTTCGTGTCGTTCAATCGATATCGATTCTTAAGGTATCGGCAATCAGATATTTAGATATTTAGCTCACGTTACCGTGGATGCACGGATCGAAGTAATCGCTATTCGTGATCGGTATCGACGCGTAACACACCGATAGTAGTAACACACGAGCGGTCGAGGCCTACCGGACGTAGCCTAAATACCTGCATCGTGTCTTTCGCTGCTAATGCAGACGATTCGACGACATCGCGTTGCGTCCTGGCGCGAAACACTTCCGTCGATACGCGAATTATTCCTATCCTCTTGAAGTTTCTCCCCGAGACGCGTCCTCCTTATTTCCTGGGCCCAAATACGCCGTCCATGACGCCACGAAAGGATGAAGCGTGAATTTCGAACCTTCGTTTTACTGGTCCTAGCGTCTACGGGGATCGCGGTTATCATGGAATCCAAGGATCGTCGCAATGCCCTGAACGAATCGTCGAGTTTTGACGAGGCTTTCGGTGCTTGCATAGCCAAAGGTGAATTCGGCGCTTTCGAGTGCGTCAATCGCGCCAGTTTCGACGTCTTAGGATATCTGAACGAGAAGAGCGAGTGGACGTTCGGACGCTTGCGCCTGGAAAGAGCCGACGATTACGCCAGGGAGCTCCTCGACCTGGACTACGATCCGAAGGACTTTCGTAACGTGATCAGGGCAGCGTCCACGTTGATGGAACGCAGGAGCCTTCGGTGGAACCTGGATCAGCTTTATCCCGGCTTGCAAATGCAGATCGGTCCGATGTTGAATGGCAACGGAGTCATGCAATTCGTGTTGGATAATAAAGCGGCATCCTTTTATGGCGACAGACAAGCAGGAACAGGTCAGTTCGAAGTCGGATTCGTAATTGGACTCCTCGAAGGGTGTAAAAAAATGCGCTTTTTTGATTAAAATCGATGGCATTACGTTGATGAAGTAGTTGATGAAAAATCGAAGAAAGGATTCATTGCACTTTACCGTCTTCTTACTTTCTTTCTTAAGACGTTACGATCTTTTCATCTCTTTTAACAGCGAAAAGAAAGTGAATATGTATTAATTTCCTTACTCTCGCGAAAAGTGTACGTCTTTACGACGGATCATATTTTCGATCGAGAGCCGCAGTCTTTGTCATTGAAATCACTTTACGATCGTGCAGCGACACGAGGGGACTCGCCTCGCGTTAACTACCACTTTCTGCATTTTTAACGACAAAAGGAATCGCGAGGTATTGAAATTATGTGCATCCGCGCTCGTATCGACTCTCGTTTAAAAATCAACGATTCGATCGTAAAGAGGAGACAGCGCCGTGCGATAACGACGCGAGGAACGAGTCACTTAACAAGCTCTTTTGCAAAAGTACCTCGTTAGAGAAAGTGGTTAAGGTTCTAGATACTTGCCCCCTCCCCCGTTAAATCATCATTCTTCGGCACGCAAAGGCAAACCCTCGGGCTCAGTTTGGAAGCGAACCGTCTCTCCGCTTGGTTCGTATCTCGGATAAAGCGGTATCCCGTTGGCAAACCGGTTTCCGGAATGGCCTACAGCGGGCAGCACAGCCAAGGCCACAAGTGTCCAATAACGGTCCATTACAAGAACACGTTTCATCCAAAGAGTCGTTCGTTCTCCATTGCAGGAAGGCAGCTGGCCAAGCACTTGCTGTTGCCCTTCCTTCTGGGTTTCAAGTTCAACCTAGTCTCTCTCATACCGCTGCTCTTCGGTGCGTTACTGCTGATCTCGAAGAAGGCATTGATTCTTACGAAAGTGGCGTTGCTAATAGGCGGTCTAATGGGCTGGAACTCGTTCAACAGCAGCCCTACCGGGTCGCCAGGAGGACTCGTTCAAGGATTCGGAGGATACGGCCACACCTACGAAGGTTATCCGGCTGGTGCTCCGTTCTACGATCAACACCATCATTTTCCGTATCATCGGCCGTACAAAGTGACACCGAACGTCAATTTTCTCCCGTACGATCGTCAGATCGTAAGAGAGGTCGTTAACGTTTATAACGAAAACGATGAAAATGATCAATCGCATCGTGATACGCCAAAGGGCAGGAACGTCGTTTGGAGCAAGAACGATTAACTTTATTTTCCATTACTATGCGTAATACTTGAATCTTTATCGTTCGTTAAGCGAAAGATTTGCACGAAGATAGCACGTAATTTACATAAAAAGATGCAATAACTAAACGAGTCGTGACTCTTAATAGCAATTTTTTTCTACCATACACGCGATAACATCTATCGCTACGTATGGTAATTACACGTTAATAATAATTTAATTGGTTACCAGCGCACTGGATAAGTTATGTACTCACGAACAATTTATACCTAATACGGGCGATCTGTTGAAAACAGAGAATATGTATTATTACGTACACCCTACCACCAGTTTTAAATATAATTTTTTTATATATTATATTATATTATATATATATATTAATTATAATGTTTAAATATAATTAGTTCGACGCTAAATGCATATGTGATAGATGGCAATCGATAATGTAAGTAATCGCATTGCTTCTGTACGATTATATTTATATTATTATACGCTGTACACGACGGTAGATATGTATGACAGTAGAATCTTGGACATGTAGCGCTAAGATGTGAAACTTTCTTTCAAGTAAAACGATCGTTGTTGTAACATACTGAACTTTAAACGATGTCTTCGATGAAGTAAAATTAGATAAAGTGAAATATAGCCGTATAGAAGCGACTACGTCCGGCAAGACAAGTTCTCGGGCAGGAAACGAAATCTGCACGAAAGAGAAATTCTCTCGAGACGTCATCGAAATTTTTTCTAAATTCCAATGACTTCGAGTAGACCACGTAATTCATTAGAAGATTCAACGCTGTATCCTTAATGTATTCGACACATCGAGAAACTCGCACCACTTGCCAGTAGATGCTTATTTCGTAGCTCGATTAAGCTTTACTCGCGACTCGTCTCGTCGACGATGCGAATTTCTTGCGGTAATTTTATAATTTGTCACGGTCACACTTCATAATCGATTTAACACGTTGCAAAATATCTCTTCTATCGTTTCATGTCAACGATCCTGATTACGATCACATTTGGTCCAGTTCGACGATAATGACGCTTGTTACGAATTCACTGTCGATTTCGCATACCTCTCCGTAGATTATCAACAACCATTCTTTGTGGAAGGATCACGATTTCACTCGCAGGAAACATTAGTCTCACTCTATTATAGCGTCATTCGTTCTTTTGGTCATCTAACTAGATCGCTTTTACCTATAAGACCGTACCACATAGAGTTTAATTATATATAGTGTATAAATTTGTAGTAACGTCACGTATCTCTACATTTTTATATGCGATGTAACCATTGTAATCGATTTGGGCAATTTTAATAACATTTACTCTTTTCTATAAAATTATAAGATAAAGATTAAACTACCTACGATTTCCCTTTTTGTTTAAGCGTATTTATGCACATGCAATTGTACTTTTCTATAAATATAATGTAACTACACATTGATCGTTATACAATATTTAATTTATTCTTATATGTCATTATACTTAAAAAACGGAATTATATTATTGAAAAAGATTTAAATTAAAATTACCAATGATTAGATTTAATATTAAATTAAATAATTCTGTACAATAAATTAAATAAAAGATATTTAATTTACAATTCGGCTGTTACCGTTAGAGAAAGTAACGCTATAGATGGATGGATGGTCGAGTATTCATCATAAATTAATTTATGTATGTCGAAAAGTTTTCACATTTCTAAAATTATTTTACACATTTTTACGTATCGATAATATTTACACCGTCGATATTTGATGTGCGATTTGACGAATACCTCACGTTAGAGTATATCATTGGTAGAACAAACATGGTTGCCCATCGGGTGATGCGTGAATTCGAAATTATTATCAAGTAACACGTAACTGTATTACTTAAAGTATTTAACAAATTGATAAAAGTATTTTATTGTTAATCGCCTTTAATAATAACACAATTATGAATGAAAAAATTATTATAGTACCACGATGCATGTCGATAACTTCGGACTCTGTTTTAATCATTTTCGACTTGCTTACCAATAATTCAAAATTCTAATTTATTTAATGTACTTCATAGTTTCGTTTTATATCTATAGGGTAGTACTAATTAAAAGATATTTTCAAAAAAATTTCGTACAATTAAACTAATGTTACTTTTATCATACCGAAAGAGTATCGATGCTGAGTCGGTAACATCATTTTTGATATTCAAGTAATTACGATATTAAAATACTATTTATTATATACATGTACGATATAAGACTTAATGCAATGTTTCGTATATATTAAAATTTGTTTAGGTCAATACTATGTCGGTTAGTTATCATAAATATTTCTGTATTACTGTTAAAGAAGTACATAGATGGCACAGCTTATCCTACCCAAGAGTAAACAGGCATTAACTTTGCCTTAAATTTCATCGTGTATTTATAATACAAAGATTGTAATATCAAAATTGTGAAATTAACGAGGAAATCGAGTCTCTTCGTAAACGTTATTAAAATTATTCAATAGATTTTGCAAAATATCAATAATTGTATTGTAATCCTTTTTACTCGAATAATATATAGAATTTTTATGCATGAAAAATAAAGTGAAAATTCAATTTATCTTCTCTTAAAATTATTATATTACTATTTTAATAATGACTGATGGATATTCATTACATTATACATCTGTTTTAGTAACTTACACGAAGATAAGGTTCGAAACCGAAAGGAAGAATGGTTTCTCACAATTTCAAAGTACCGTTTCAACGAATAAAATTAATATCGTTGCGATTTCTTTTTTATAAGAAAATAATTAAATATTTATGAGAATTTATAATTTATAAGAAAAAGAATTAAAGCTGCTTTATGGTCGATTGTAGTCCTTTATCGACATTCGTTCTTCTTTGTACTTACATGATCGATAATTTAAGTCGTGGAATACGTTGCGTTAGAGAGTTACGCTGTTATTATAAAATGATAGTCAGGAGTGAGCCGTTTCGCGCAAAAGTCTCCTCTTTAACCATGTTGTAATCACGCGTCTCTATAAGAGAAAGAAGAAGCGGATGAGCAAGGGAGAAAGAAAGAGAGACAGTGCGACTGAAAAGACAGCGATTAGTCAAACGAAATCGTCCATCGCGTCTGAACATACGAGGAACACATGCTGACTCGGTGGTGCAGCAACGCTCGAAATAGAGAAAGAGAAATCGACTACGAGTACGACGACGATGACGACGTCGATGACGACGAGGAGAACGACGAGACGACAATGAGCCCGAAAGCGTCGAGTCGACGTTCTTTTCGGCTAACCGCCTACTTAATTAAAACAACATTAAGCCGAGGCTGGCTTACGTCGAGCTACGGCGCGGTCCATGGACCGTGCGACAAACAGACGAGTTCGCCAGACGCCAGAGAGAAAGAGAGCGAGTACGAGTGGAACGTACCGTGAGAGGGCAGCCGCATCGCGGCTGTTAAATCTCCGCTATAACTGCCGCAGCGCGGCCGCTGCAGCGGCTCGTAAACTACATTGCTTATTAAATTATGTACATTTGGCCGGCTGCACGACGCAACATGCCATTTATTACGTAGCGTTTGGCAACGTCCGTCGGCGAACGTCGCCGCCGGTCAAAATCTCTCCTCGTCTGTTTTTTCCCTTGCCGATTAAGTTCCTAACCGATTGAGCGCTCCACCCGAATAGATGGCCATCGATATTTATCCTGGTCGCGCAAGGTGTCTTGATAAATACTCGTCGTGACGCGAACAGAGATATCGGAGGACCAAACGTATCCGGAAACGTTCGTCTACCGACGGACGATGGGTCGATTCGTTAATCGTTCATATCTTCGAACGTCGGCTTTAAAAAATGTCGAGTTTCAAGCGACATTGAAGAGTTTGCCTCGAGTTTAACAGCAACTTTTGAAACTGTCCCGATAATGGTGTTGCTTCTCTTATCATTTTGATGAAAGTTTAATTCTGAAATGAAGTTTGTACTTCAACGGTGAATCCTACGTCAAATCTGTCGTTTTGTTCGAGTCACCAAAAACAATCATGGCGTACGATCGACAAGCAGAGTTTCCTTCATTTATATTAAGTTTAGACATAGTAAAGGAGAGAAGGGATTGGAGATCTTCGAGGTATTTTCGCGAACTGCGTCTCTGACGACAGTTTAAACAATGCGTTGATATCGTATTTATAGCGGCTGACTATGCCAAGGAAGAGAGAGAAGGCGGTACACGCGACCTCGAAGTGACCGTCGCGGAGGGAATGTTAATCGGTCGACGAATTCGTCGTGGCCGTTTCTTCGAGGGCCATTGGAACGGGCGTGGACACAAAGTGCACGCTCACATGGCAGTTTATTGCAAGCGGTAATAGACTAACGATCGTCGACTAGAAATAGCGACTACCGGAGAACGCGCGCTGGCTAATTAAGCGCGATGCGACGAGTGCCGCGCGAGATGTCGCGACACGCACACGTGACACCGAAGAAGCGAGGATGATTGGGTCTGTTGCCGAGGGCGACGTGGTGGGGCGACCACGGAGAGACGTTCAAAGTGGGGGAAGATTACACTGCGTTCGAGAACGACCGTGACACTTGGAGCAGCCTTAAGTGGCGAGATTTAGAGACGACAGGTGCACCTTCGACCCTCTTTCCTCTCGATCGCCATCTTGCCACTCGCTTTTCCGCGAGTTTCCACGCGAAAAGCGGCTTCTTTTGCGCGCCACGCGTATTCGCGCACTTTCGAGATATCGAATGATGGATACCGATAGTCGTCTCTTTTTCCAGAGTAGTCAGGCGTTTCATTTTGTAATTTTCTCAATTTTGCAATGGAAATTTTATTTGTGTTTTAGAAGTGGGCTTTGTAGCTAATGTTAAGACAAGAGGCTAGTCATGCTAATAGAGCAATAAAGCGTAATTAAGACATAGAAGGGTCGAGAGAAAGTCTAGGATCCGTGAGGTTGTACGAATGGAGAGGATAGACGAGCATCCACAAGAAAGCTTAAAAAGAGCGCTGAAAGAGTTGTACAAAGGTTAGACTTTTTGAATCGAAATTATGCCGCATGGCGCAACCAAAATTGTCGTGTTATCTTTTGTCTTTATATATTACATTACCTGCTAAATATAGGATAATTTATATCAATCCATTTGTGCTAATACCTTACTATCGTACCATACTATCATCGTGTCCTACAATATGTACCCAATATTCAAACTTTTGTATCGCGCGACGTCAATTTATCTTCTATCTCAAACGCATTATTTTCCCTAAACGTTTCGTTTCCTGATCGCGATGCATGAAATTGCAGAAGATACGTATTTTATAATGTTTACTTAATATACTCTACATTTATTTAAATCTTAATTAGTTTTATCGTGTTTGACAGTGTTCTTTTGTACAGTGCTTGTTCGGGCATCGTCTTTTTTGTTCTACGTTCAAAAATTGTAGGCCAATCTGAACGAGCCGAGTCAGTCTCCATGAAGAGGGAACATTTGACACGCTAGTTAGCATTTATGAGAGATCCCGGGCAACGATTTACGTGCTTACTGCTCACAATTAGGCGTACCGTTCGACCGTCACAGCTTATCTTTACGTGGAAAACCAATCTACGTCCGCAACGAATTTTCAATTACGCAAAATGGCTTTTACATTCGTAACAAAGATGGCGAAGAGGAAACCGAGAAACGAACCGATCTTACTTAGGAAAAAAAAAATAACCGCCTGCGAATACGTACTTAGCGAACTGTTATCCAGGGTAGCGAAGCGTAGCTCCTTCACGAACGTCCGACCCTCATTTGCCGCAGCCTCCATGTGCATTGAAAACAATAGTTTCCTCGAATCGGTACGTTTTTCTCGCTGTTTCTCGGAATGTCTACGCGAAGTATGCACAATTTTTTTTTTTTTTTTAATCGTTC
>JAITYT010000052.1:2089562-2101751 GCA_025433975.1 Liostenogaster flavolineata
TACGCAGACGGCATGTTATCGACGATGGCAACTTTGTCATTGCACGAATCGATAATAATTTTGCAACCATATTGTACGCGATTTGCAGTCTGCGACCGCTCATTATGCATGGATTATTAACCTGAAGCTATACAGACCTGTATACTACGTGCGAGTTAATGTCGCGGAAAACTTTCTACGAACGCACGTTCGGTATACCATCTAACTATCGTTGATGCGAGCTCGATTAATCCTCTGATTCATCGCTCGATACGGAAATTTCATATCTCAATCTTTTTTTCGGAAAGTAAGACTCTCCCGAGGTGTTTTACAAAATCTTGCGTAATCGTTGCCTCGCGATATTAATGAAGATGGAGGAGTGAATTTTTAACGCGCTCGCGCAAAGGTGGAACTTGGATCGTTAAAAGCTATTTTAATCGCACTTTTATGTTATAGGCACGTGAAACTTACGTAAATGTACGATTCAACGGTAACGCGAAGTATTTTACCTAGCGCTTAGTTCTGCCTTACGATACTGCACACTCGACGCGATGTCGCAGTAGCAGAGTTCTGCAAGGTGAACGGTCTCTCGCCATGAATTGAAGAAAGCGATAAAGGACAGGTAGAGTATCGAGGAGAAGTTTAGAAAGTGTCGAGATCCGTTTGCGTAGGAAGAAAAAAAAATGCGAAGATAATTCGTACACGTGAATTTTTATTTTTATATGTCGATTTTGTTCGCACTCAAACGTATTATATCGTCGCCCACGACAAAAACGAATCATTTTACAGGTAAAAATTCCTTGCTTACGTTCTTCTCGCGCGAATCACGCGCAACGTCGATAAATTCCGTAATTATTATCGAATTAGTCTCTATGATTGCGGCGGTTAGCGCGAATCGAAAATCGATCGACGCGGTGCCAACGTAAGCGACAAGTACCGCTGTTAATGATACCTGAATGATTGGAGTCACGCACGCGAAATACTCGTAAACTCATAAACATTGCACGTAATCGTTCAACACTTGTGTCCGGAACAATAAAACGATAGGGCTCGCAGTAGCCGGATTACAGTTAACCGTGAGCCGTTGACCGTGATCACGCGTGTTCGTTTGAACACGCTCGATCCTAGGTACTCGAATAACGGAATTTCAGTGGAAAATAAGGCAGATTCGTTCTTTGAAAGAGTATGGAAAGAGGAAAATGTTGAAAGGGTCGTGGATTTTGTAAAACTTAAATATTACTCCGAAGCAATTTTACATTCGTTTTTAAAGATTTCCGTTTCGAATCGAGCAAGTCCAACGTCGTTGTTCGGTAGCAATACAGCGATGTCTTGGTCTTCGAGAAGGAACAATTGTTTACATCGTTTATTGTGCTTTCAGAAGAGGAAAAACGATATTCGTGGTCACGACCGGCTTCCTTCTAGCACATATAAATAGTAAACAAGTTAATAACAAATTTTGATGAATTATGCAAAACATAAAATGCTGTCGTTTATAAAACGCGTACGCGTTACGCGTACGAAACTCAATGAAAAAAGACAACATCAAAATAAAGAAACTTTAAACAGGTCTATTGAGTTTATGTGACAAAAAGAAACTCATTGATTGGTTGAATTAGAAGCGACGACTTAATCATCTGGTCTGAAGAAAGAAATCGTAAATGCATACAAAGCTATTCGTGGCTCTGAAAATTATCTGAATATAGTAAAAACCAGAAATACTTTTTCTTCGACTACTGTCTAATTACAATGGATTAAGTATATTTTTGTAATTTTCAATTTTCCAAAGAATTAAAAGTAAAATTAGCGCAGAGACGCAGTGACCGTACGAGTAGTGGACGTTCATTTCCTCCCAACTCTCAGGGGTATGAAACGGACTTAAGAAATATTAATTGCTGCCTACAATATAAATAGTTACAGGTATTTAAACTTCGATTTTCTCGAAACTTTTCGTCATCTGGCAATAAAAGGGTCGAAGTCGCCCGCCGGAATCGCGTGTAGAGACTTTGTCGTAACCCTTTCGATCTCTTAAATCGAACCGTGACATGACCCTTTCATCGTCAACTTCAGTCGAATAAGACAGATGTTCAAGCGTCGTAATACTTTCTTTGGTAGAAAATCGCGTACTATCTTACGACTGTAGTCCGGAAATGATCGAAAGCTTCACTCGTAGTATTCAGATCGCTTGTGCAAAATTTTAGCCCATAAATAATTCAGTGATGGCACTATAAATAGCTTGGAGGTAGGACAAGTCATCTTTTTATATTTTATATACATGTAGGTGGTGTCCTTTCTTCGTCCTTTTTTACTCTTAATCGGGACAATGAATCACACCCCACATTTAATAATAACTACACATATATTAGAACCTCAGTAATAATAATAATAATAATAATAATAATAATAATAATAGTGATAGTAACAATAAGAACGATAATAATAAGAAACGGTTATAGAGGTAAGAAACGGTTATAGAGAATAACTCTTCCTTATTCTTCTTAGTTTTTCTGTCTTAACCTTGTTAAAAGGTTGTAAAAGAGTTGTAATTCTCTCGGTCATTATATTCGGCTACTGTTGCCAAGCCGCTACACACGCTGATATAATACGAATTAAAATTCGACAACGAACTCGCCAAGAATCATCTTTCTACTGTAACGAGGATAATCGATACCTTTTGAGAAACCGTAATATCTTTATATTTAACTATACATTTTTCTTATGCCGACGTACAAAGAAAGTGCAAAGATGACGTACAAAGAGATTTTCTCTGGACGTAACTTGTCCGTACGGACGCGCCTATTTCGAGGTCCAAGGTAAAATTGATCGAGATCTCGTGGAATGTAATTCGGTTCTGCGGTGTTCCGAGATGCTCACCGTATTATTAACGGGTGAGCCAGACCGTGATCGAACGTTGTATCACTTTATCGGCAGATTACCTTTCTGTCAGTTATGTGGAAATGACCCTTCGCGCTCGGTCATCGTCAATGCGAAACAATGAAAGGCGAGATGCGCGTCTTCGATAAAAATGCGAATAAATTTCGAAGCATCTTTCGTTACCTACTCTAAGCAATAATCGAGGCCGTAATAGAAATCGTAAGCAACTTTTGCCAAAGAAAAAAGAGAGAATTAATCTCTCACGCATATCTCATCGTGGTACAAAGTGATTTTCAACTCTCGCGAGTGAGTAAATGTCCCTCGATTTTCGTGAATCTTTTCTACGAAAAGAAAATCAAAGGCACGGTTTGTTTCCGTGTTCGATCCAATATTCACGCTTTATAAAAGTTGTAATTTCAATTTCAACGGGGAAGAACGATAATATCCTTATATCACCGTAATTCGCATCACGACGCTCTCGTGACGCTGCAGTTGCAAAGGCGATTGTTCGATCGTGCTATGTTTCGCACGTGAGTGTTTACTTATCCCATTGAAAGTAAGGGAACCATGTCATTATTTGAAATTAGTTCCAACAAAGAAGAAAATCGAGGATACGTGGACGCTGGACCAATACCAAGGGAAATTAAGTCGAATGAATAAAGAAATGTCGAAGACGACATCGGAGTCACGAACGTGGAGCGCCGATAACAGGTTGACGACGATGCATTTCAAGGTATAGACTTTGACTTCCTCAAAGGTGTCTCCGTTCCTTCCTTCGTACTGGGAAGCTTTATACGTCGCCAAGTATTTGTCACGTAGTATCTGCAAAAAGGAACCAGAAAGGACACCACGGTCGGACGCAACGCGTTCTTTGTTTGCACAAAACTGCCGAGGAGCCGTCGACCATTTGCGCCATGAGAACGATACCGTCGTATCGAATACGCTTGCATACGAGAACGAGTAGCCGGAAACGAATTACAGAAAATGATAGAGTGCGTTATCCTGCAAACCGGTATCCATATTGCACCCCCGCCGCTTCCCAACCCCCGTCATGTAACGCCCGCATCACCCTTGTTATTTTCGATGTCGTTTAATTTCCGGTTTCATAACGGATTCTATTGAACATTTGACGGTCTTAGGTTGTTAACTAATTTACCTATTATTCTCTCTCTCTCTCTCTCTCTCTCTCTCTCTCTCTCTCTCTCTCTATCTTTCTCGTATTCGGTCGAAGAAACAATTTCTAGCATCGACGAGCAGCCGGGAGTGGAGAAAGAGGAGACGGCATGTTACAACTAGAAAGTTAAGAGAGTTGTAAGTTCGTTCCGTTGGAAGATCACGTGCCTTGTCGTTGATTGTCGATAAACATTGTTTATCGATAAACGATACTTATGCGTAATAATGCTTGTCAATTTCTCCATACGTTCTAATCCTGATAAAATGTAGACAATAATGTAGTAACGTAGACAACATTGTTAAATATTCATCAATTCTGTTTTTGCTTTAATATGTAATCGACGATTGAAGTATTAATTAATTTTATTAATTATTAGACGATTTAATTGAAGATTCGATTCGCTTGCTTGACACTATCGATAATTTTTACGATCCTTTTGACGATCTTGGCTTATTTTTTAAAATATGTGTGACTCTAAAATATAACATTTGTAATCTTAAGAATATCTTTTCTTGGACTTCTTACTAGTGTAACTGCGTACGTCCATTTAAACACAGATATTATCGACGATCAGTGAACCTCCAGCTCAATCAATAAACTATAAAATTACAAGTCTGTTCTGTCACATTTGTCATGAAAATGTTTCTCCATAAATCTTCATCGACATGTTCGACATGGTGCTGGTAAATCGTTCACGTCGTACTCGTCGCCCACTACTTAAGTAGAAATTTCTTTCGAAGCTGTAGCTATTGGATAGGCCAGCCATTTTGTCTCTAAAAGAGGGAAAACGACTTGAAGTAATATAACTTGGTAGAAAGAGGGTGGAAAGAAGGAGAGAGAAAGCGATGTCTATCGTTTATGGATACGACGGGGCTCGATTTCTTGAATATTTGATACTACTCCGACGTCGGCCATCTTGCCTACCGTGCCAGGGAGCATTAAACAACAAGGGTTGTTAGCCTCTTTATCTATAGTCTCGGTCGAACCATTTCTACGTCTTTTTACCCTCTTGTAACCCCACGTACCACCCTCCTGATGTCTCCTTTCGTACTTCCTTTGTCTGCGAATGATCGACGTGGATACGCCTGTTTTATTCATGTGTATTCGCGTGTACTTATGAATGATTTGAAGATGCTGTCTATTTATAAATAGCAAAAAAGTCTTCTCACGTGTCTGTATTTTTATCAATTTTAACAAATTTCTTTCTTTGTTTCTCGACGATTCCAAGATGTTATTTATGTGTAACGTTAAATTTATGATTCGTCGTCAGGTATCAAAAATTGCTAATAGAATAAGTCATCCATGGATCATCGCATTATAAATATACAAACAAATAAGAAAGACGCTCTTCTTTGACCTATTGGCTTTCGATGGATTGTAATTGCTTCTGTAAGATCGTATTCTTGAAAATATAATTGATATTTATTAGCTTCCGATTTTTCTTTGTCGCAGAGATTCTAAATATCGATATAGTCGCTATAATATTAAAGTATACTTTATAGAACACCATAAAGTAATATATAGTACAGGAAATTGTTTTGAAGACCGAGGGTTTCTTCGTTTAACTCTGTGCATTTGTCAAACACAAAATATCATCGTTACGAATTTAAAACTGTTTTATTACGACATGCAATGTGAATATTATACGTATACTATAGAACTGTAACTTTACTCGATTGATTTTTATAAAATAGTGTAGAGTGAGAATATGCAACGAAGTTCTCTTTCGGTTTGAAATTTGCCTATTTGTTGATAGAATTTTAACTTGGGACGAAAAATTGATGCTTTGCGACGGCAAAGGACGATCTGACCAAGGATCTAAGCAGGCTTCAAATTCAGAAATAGTTCTGAGACCAAATGACAAGTTATATTTCTCATGACGATATTTTTAAAATATATGAAGTTAATAATTAAAACATTGATTTTTTTTAACGCTGAAACTTTGAGAATTTTTGTTTAACAAAGAAAAGAATACTTGCTGGATTCTTAACTGATGTTAGCAGTTTTATCATTGACGAGTTCTAATCAATCTTTGTTCGAGTCACGGAAAAATTAAATATCACAAAATAAATTCACTCGAACTCGATCGTTTCGTGACAAGATCCAATAAAACGTAACGTGCAAATGGAATTGGTAAATCATTGAAATCGATTACGAGGAAATGGTATTTCTGAAGACGGATCGAGTGCCGTCTAAGTGTAAATCGTTGGCAGCTGAATATAACATAGTTCTAAGCATGAGCGAATCTCGGAACAACGAGTTTGATATAATAACTTTTTTTTGATTGATGGTTTTATATATGAAAACGCCATCTCGAATATTTATTTATTCGTATTTATGACTGTAAATCAGATTCTTGATAATTTTACGTTTGATATATTTCGCGCATATTAAAAGATTAAAAGGAGGACAAACAGACGTACCGCCGTTAAATTACACTTCAATCAAAAGACACCGTAATTGGCTATAACCTATTACAGTTCTCGGCGATGAACACCGCAAACGAAGTCACCTGCTATCTTGTAAACGCTTCCGCCTCTTTCACCCGTGTAGCGACACAGAAATGCTCTCGTATAATTAAAATGAGAAACGCGGTCGTTAATCGAGATAAGATAGAATTCAGAGAGTTCGAATATAAAAATATACAATGGTGCTCGCAGAGACATTAATTTATGCAAAATCCCACGCGATGTCTCATGAAAATATAAGATTTCGTCTAACAAAAAATATTGCAGATTAACGAAATGTCTATTATTAATCGAGTAGTACACTTTTACATTATTCGGACATTATGTGAATGTACATTATTAGTTTTATCATATTTCTACTGATCTTATAAATTGTATTAATATTGGCTGAAATGTAAAGTAATCGTTAAACTTTTGTACACACGCACACATTAAAAATGATGCAGACACGTTGTGTAATTCAAATCGAATCAGAAAATACCATAATTCTGTTCTGTGAATTTACCACCACCTCCACCCACTGCATTTCTACGGCTCTCCGGTGTAAATTGATCAACGTGCCTTCCGGAGCAAGTATAATATCATTTTAATGACAGAAACGCCATGTTGCTGGTAATTAATTTTACGAAAAAAATTCGTAATCCTGGAGAGAGAACGAGGGAGAAACGGACGTAATACGAATGCCGTTTCGATTACCATTTGCTCCTGATTTTCTATTTCTTCTTTTTTCTGTACTCCGTTCTCTTCATATAACATTATCTGGTTTTTCTCCGTTTTTACTTTTTCCATTCTTACTTACTTTTGGTTTATCATTGCTTAATATTTTATTGTATTATTCTGTTTTCATATATTTTGTGTTTCAGTAATGTTTTATTCCATATCCTTTTGTTTTTAATTATTTGAATTAACCGTTACATATTAATTTTTTTGATACTATTTTCTCTTTACCTTCCTGCTTTGAAATTTGTATAAATGCAGAGACAAAGATTTATCATTTGACGCGAAATGCTTAGAGACGAAACGTAACAATCGAACACTGTTTCTGGCAAACAAATATTGAGATTGTCTTTAGGTGTTGCTTACAATTAAAAGATAAAATTAATTAATAAACCCAGAAGAAAAGATAAAAGAATATTTTAAGGAAAAGGAGAACAAAGAGGAAGAGAGAGAGAGAGAGAGAGAGAGAGAGAGAGAGAGAGAGAAAGTTGGAATTGATGTTCTTTGCTGGAACGAGTTCGTCTCACTCACTAGTCAGACTAAGTCGTCGTAGATATTCTCAGCGAAATGACAACGCAAAGATCTGAGAAAGGGAATGAGCAAGTGCTACTACGAATGCCGGTCTACCAGTTATTATCCACGCCATCGGGACTTTTCGCGTAAAATAATTATTACTGCGAAGGTACTATCTCTTGGAAAAGTAACGGAGTAGAAAATTTGACCTCAAAAAAAGAATAACTCGTTGATTATACGCAAGAAAGCAAAAAAAGTACGGTCCCTTGTATAAAACTTATATGAAATAGGCGATATACATGTCTGAATAGAATATGTATAATGAATTTCCAAATTCTAATTTGGACTATATTTTATAACTTTTTAATGGTATTATTAATATTAAAAATTCGAAATATAGTGAGGTAATCTAGACGTTGTTTTACATACTTTTCCATACGAAGCCATCATTGAGCGAATGAAATATTTAACGATAATATCGACGCCGATGAGGTAGACAATTTCTAATAATCAAACCATCATTCGCAACTGAAAGTTACGTTTCCGAGAGAAGAACAGTAGAGGATACGTAAGTATCGATTTCTCTTGTTTTACGATTCCATTTGATGTGATAATGTCACGTCAACCAACTTTTCTTCTTTTCGTTACGTTTACCACTTGCACAATACTATTCCTTTCTTAAAGTAGGGGAAGTAATTGTAAAATTGTTCCATTTGTTCATCGAAGAGAAAATCAGCTGCTGCAAGAAACAAATTATAATATTAGAAAGAATGCATGTCGTTTCGTATTGTATACGCGTTAAATGTATGCACTTGCAATTGGCATACTTAAATGTCGTGTATAATAATATAACATATAAAAAATAAAATAGAATATCTTGATGTCTTACTATACGTACATTTTAATCAGTAATAGTAATTTCGTTTCATTTTATCTTTATAGGTAATCATGATTATCTTTAATACTACTTCCTCTTTAATTTTAAGATTTTATAATCATATATTAGTCAGTATTATTTTTGTTTGCAGGTTATTGGAAATATTGTAAAGTTCAGTTTTCATCGGACAAGTTCTTTGATAAGTTATTTTTCCTTCGTATGTTAATATCATTCGACAGCACTTAGCGTTACAATACTTGGCAAAATGATCGAAATTAATAGCCGTTTCGATGTTAAAGTTGACGAACCGCACAGTATTGTTATTTATTACTTTGTGCTCAAAGACAAATGGCAATTGTAGCCGCTGAATACTTACTTGCACGCCAAGGTTATTCGTCTGAAAGTAAAAATTTTAGCACAACTATACGACTAATAACCATTATCGCTTGTAACGATAATTAACTAAAATAATAATAGAACGAGATAAACGATGTACCATTAAAAAATGGTCCATAACCTGATCTAACGTAAGTTCAATTTAATTGATGAATTAATTAGATTAACTGGTCAATTTGAAACATTATTTGTCACATTCGTTGCTATTACATATTTTACAAATTAAAATATCGCGTACATTGACAAAGCCTCGACAAACTAAATGCAATTAAAAGCTATCGCATTTACGTGATTCAAAACGAAGATCATACATAAGTCACATATAATCGTATTATTTACAATTATTCAACATTTCTATGCTTAGCAACTAATGAATTTTATCATATGAACAATGGTGTGACTATCGTTTGGGAAATCGCTCTTTGACGCTTGTAAGGGTCAAATTACTCAACCTCGTACGAGTTGTGTCATTCAAGCTATAATTAAAAATTATCTACGAATTCGCTTAGCTACGAGCGAACGAATGTTAACGATGCGTGTCAGCGTTTCCCTATCGTGCAGACACATAGACCGGTTGAACGCGATGTGGTCGAGTAACACGAGATGTAAGATATGTAGGGACGTTGCTTTCGAAATTTCAGCGTAATGTGAAATTAAGAATTACACATGCAATTACCTTGCTCATTTAAAAACCCAATGCGGTGTATCATCTTTCAATTATTACTCGCATAAAAACTGTGCTTGCGCTTTTCTGAAATCTCGTTAGTCATGCATCCTGACAGCAATTATTTTTATAGTTTCAACCATCGAATCGATCATTAAACAATTTCTCAAAAAGTATTTTGCTCTATAAACTGATTCCTTTAGATTGTAATGTACAATAAGCGAACGATAAAAAGATTTATTTATTTTCCAAATAAATGAGTCTTTAGCGCATTTTGCTTAATTTTCTTGGGATTGTATTTATCGCTTTAGACAAGATTTATACTTTTGTTATACTTTGCTATACATGCTACGATTATTATTCATTAAAGCTACTCGAAGAAAGTTAATTTCATTATTTCGAAAGATACACAAAAAGTTTCATCATAGTTTCAAAATGAAAACAGAACGTCGTAAATATATGTATGTATTCCTGGACGATTTTATGCTGCTATAATTTCAACCAGATGGAAAGCAGATTTGTTTAACGGATTTCTACAATTAATCGTCATTACTGTCTTTCCTGCGTGACACGGAAATCGTAATGAAACACTTCCATAAAACACGTTTGTTAGTCTACTTCTACTACTCTAATAGGTAAGAGAGGTAAAAGAGTAACACACTGAATAATCTAGGAAACCGATCATAAAGCCTACGGAGCTACGATTATGAACATAAACACGAGGTGAGTCGACATGCATGGTTAACTAAACTTGATTTTTAGTAATACATTCAATCGATTCATCATTCATTCAATTCTACCGAATTGAAATTAATCTTGATCGGTAAGTCGTGTCGTACTTAACTTCGAAAGTCTTACAATATAAAGATCAAAGTAACGATAAAATAACAGAAAGGACGAAAAATTGCTAGGAAAAATACGCTAAGATGGAAGCGAAAGAGAACAAGCATGTATTTGTGTATGGGATGAGGAAAGACATGCAAAAAGAGAGAGAGAGAGAAGGAAAAATGATAGTCCATGCATCGGGGAAAGGGCTTCGTCGAGAGAGACGGTAAGGAGGGAGGTAAGCAACTTGGAGGAGGGCAAATGGGGAAAGGGAGTCGAGGGACTCCCACCAGTCGCGAGTAGGCTGAACATCAAAGGGAACCGACTTCTCGTTCGTGAGGTGAAGAACCGGCCATCTCCGGGCCACACACGAATTGCTTTTATATTCTTACCTCGTCTTCTCTACCACTAATTTATAGCACAAGATATAACTGAACAATTTTGCAACTTAAATATTAGACAATCGAACGATTAGTTCTTTCATTGTAAATTAACTTTTCGTATAGTTTTTGTAAATTCTGAAGGTTCTGAAATTCTGAGTCCGAAATCACGTGTCATCGTGATCATTAATTTAACCGTTTGATCTCAATAATAACGAACCATCGACGTTATTGTCGACTTATTTTTTACAGCTTTACTTCATTTTTTTCTTGTACATCGTGATGAGTTTAAAATTCAAAAATAAACCATTAGACAAACCATTTATCATGCAATACCGATCGATACTTAATGATTTATAGTCGTAGAAAATTATTTGACGCTGCACTTTAAAGAGAAACGATAAATGGTGAAGTAAACTAGCGCATAAATTGGACGGAATGTTTAACTTCTTCGACCAATACGTATCGACCGACCATAAGTACTTGGATGCATACTTATCTATTCTATCCCGTAGGCGGTGTAATTGATCATAAGAATGTCGCATGATTCATTTGTACTAAGAATTTAAACTTTCACCGCGACTTTCAGCTGAATACGATCTCCAACGCGTTTAAATAATGCTTAAAAATTAAATAAACCTTATATATATATATATATATTAATTAATAATAAGGCGAATTATAAAGTTATGTTAGTTTCATAAACGCTGTACGTACTTTTGTCTTATTCATTCTTCCTTAATGGCCTTTCATAAATCCTTGCAGTGTCAATCGACCAAAAATTGGCAACCTTCGATCTTCGAATGATTTTTTACCTGGAACACCTTAAACCAATATAATATCCGAGATAGACTGGATGTCATAGGCAGATGTACGTCACGTGATCGAGAAGAAGAAATACATCTCGAGGTTACAGCTAAATTTCGCGCGACGAAGAGCGCCATTGACACGTCGAATCTTCCGCATCTGTATCGATTTGGCCGTTGGCAGAGCTCGTTGGTCGTGCGCGATAACGTTCATGTAGAATAGAGAGAAGAAAAAGGAAAAGAAGTCGTCCATACAACGAAGTATCAGCGATTTTCGAACAAAAGACACGGCTTCCATCGCTCTCTGCGCTCAACAATATCAAGTCATCAGCGACTATTCAATGATGCTGGAGAAGCGATCGTGCATTCGGGGCATGACTAATTCCTCGATGTCGTTGGCTTTGGCAGAGTTTAAAGGATCGCGTGCGCGTGAACGCACGCGTGTCGCATAGAAAGTGAAGCACGAGAGAGAGAGAGAGAGAGAGAGAGAGAGAGAGAGAGAGAGAGAGAGAGAGAGAG
>JAITYT010000052.1:2103592-2113788 GCA_025433975.1 Liostenogaster flavolineata
AATCTTTCAGGTGTAATGAAAATCTTCAAATAAATCACGTATATCTACGAATTATATTATTGATAATAATATTAAATATTCAGTGTTCTTGTGATTTATATCGAATTCACTTGTAACCGATTACAAGTGAATCGATTTTCTTAATTGTTACCTAATAACAAAAGAAGGACCGTTGTAAAAATTCGAGAACGCTTCTTAATTATATAAAATAAATATGGTGAGTTATTATTATTATTTACAGTTATAAATGAACGTCAGCTTACAACTTTTTTCATTCGCGGACAATCTCTTTACGAGCAGAGAACGGATGTATTAAATCAAGCCTCATTGAGAATCGTTAATCATCGATTTAATAGAAAACGTTGCAGTGATACGTCGAGTTGCTGATATCGCCAAGTCATCGTACGTCGGTTTACGTTCTAACAGGAATTCCTGCATACGCACTAGCTGTAGCTAGTTAAGTGCATTCGTCGATGCTACGGCAAGAAATTATAACACGATGGCTGACTATTATGAACGACTTACGAAGATACGGCCGATATTAGCTCGACTTACAGGCATAACTGCACCTGTTAAATTGCCCAACGTTTGATTTCGTTTTTTAACCACAACATCGATTTTTCAACACAAGAAATATCGACAAAAATGTTAAGTCCACTTAGCACTTTTTTTCGATCTTGCATAACGCATATACGATATTTAATGTTTAATTATAATCGTTTATATTAATCGGTTATTCTACACTTGCAGCGTGTTCTTTGCGCTCTTTACTTTGACTAATGTCAAACTCGCTAGAGTTACGCGAAGTTCTTTCCTACAAGGATTATAAGGATATAAATTATAAGCATAAGGATCAGAAGGAAGATAGCCTATGTCCCATTCATGCCAAATAAAAGTTTCGACTTAGAAAATTGCCTTCACATAATTTGCGGTGGTGCATTGTATGCAGTAATAAAAATGATAATATAGTAAAACGTTCCGATTTAATTTGCACTCCTTGTAGGAAAGAACCTCGTGGTTGGTCTCCGGGAAGTGAATCACTCTCGTAATAAATGATTGCAAAATACTTCGACTGTCTAACGATTAATCGTTATACCATGTATCTAATTTAAGTAAATTATCATTGACATTATTATTTATTTAAACGGAAAAATTGCGAATTTTACTCCGCATTTTCAGCATGCCTAAGAAAAGATTGTTCAGCACTCGAGCGTCTTAGCTCGCGAAGACCAATTCTCAAACAATTACAAAATTATCAAAGTCAAAATTCAAGCTTCAATCTCTCACTATTCTTTCATAGAACGTCTCGGAGCCTTCGAATTTCCACCTTTCGAGTAAACACGCTACGGACTTCCACGTGGTAGTTTCCAACGCGCAAATAAGGACAACACGATCGTCCGAGCCGCAAGCGTTTCCAGTGTTACGCATCGATGCTGATCGATCGAGAAGGTTGCGGTGAAACGTATGGGAGGACCGGGTGATGGTGGTGTCGGTGAAAACTCCTGACGGGGCATGACGTACGCGCGCTTACAAATGAATTAAGAAGACACGAACGTTGGGTCAATATATTAGCATGATAATGCGGCTTACCGGGGGGCGTGCACGCGGCTGACTGCTACCAGTTTCTTCTTGTTGCGCGTGCTAGATCGAAGCGGCACGTCATCCTGAAAGAGGATGAAAGGAGCGTGGTAGGAAGGAAAGGGGGAGAGGGATGGGGCCGATAGGAGGCGTTTAGGTATCGCGAAAGGACGAAAATACAAGCCTGCAGAAGAGAAGATCTCATCCAAAGTCAAGCCGAAGAAAAAGAAGAAAGAAGCGCCAGGAAGAGATCGACTTCTTCCTTGCGGTGGTGTCGTTCGCTCCCTCTTTCCCTTCTTATAGGAGAAAAAGAAGAAGAAGCACGTCGCGTCGCTCTATCGTCCCTTTCGCTTCGTAGGAATAATTAGATCCATTCAATGAGGAGATTTATGTACGTAACTCGGCGAGATGGAATATTTTACTCGGACGGCGGTGCTGATGATGATGCGCGAAAGAGCGACACGAGGTGAGAGATGGCGGCAGCGACGGCATTGCGGCAGCGGCGACGACAAACCGCAAGCAATAATTTATTTATCATAGTCGTGTATAGCCGTGCGCGACCGCCGCTCCGCCCGTCTTGGAAACGTTCGCGCTGTCACGGAGCTCCGAGAGGAGAGGGAAACTCGTCTTCCTCCGGATCGGATGGTCACGTGATATTTCGAGTCGATCGTGAGAAGCCTCGCGCCTTACGATCGTTGACATCGTCGTTGTTAAGCGAGATTTTCAAATGATTTTTCACCAACTTCAGCCATCTTGAGAGGTTCCTTTGCTTCCTTTACGTTGGCTTGCTTCCTGGTAGGTTCTTGCGCTCGATTCCGAGCGATCGAGAGATATTCAAAGACTGTCGATGTTCTTATTTTCTTCGCGAAAGAAAGATCACGACATTCTTACGATAGTGAAATTTTATTAGCGCGATGACGGAAAACTGTACATACAGATTGCATTACCGATTACCTCTTGACTGCTACTGGCCGATTCTTAACGCACGGACGAGATGTAAATATCTTACAAACGCTCCTAGACCGATAAGAGAATTCCCTAGCACCGTTCCCATGACGAACCTACGTATAAAAGACTGATCGACTATGAATAAAGCGATCGTTACGTTCAAATCGATCAAGCCGTGATTCATCAACCATTGTCACTTCTACCTATTCTCCGTGTACTTAGAAATTCTATTCGAGCGGCATCGTACTTAATAAATTTTTAAAAGCATTAACATGCTTTCAACGCGCGTAAAGTCATAGGGTTAAAATCGTATCTTCATCGCGATATTTATATAAACCGTTGCTTAACAACCAAGCTTGAAACTACGACGCGTAGAAAGGCGCGATGTACGCTTTACGATTAGCTATAAAATTGCTTAACACGATCGGTCTATCGCTAATGCGCTTTATTTTTATGTCAAGGCTGATAATAAATATACGATACATTTTGTATACTCGACACGTTGTTATCGACGAATATCTGTCGTAGAAAAATTGTTAAGTATTCGCATTAGTTGCGAGTATAACGTGTCTATTCTTTAATTGTTTCATTATTTTCTATTTTAGACCCTTTATGTCGAAAGAAAGTAAAATCTATCTTTACGACTATTCTACTGTCGTTTGAAAAATGAAAATAAGGACTATTGGATTTCTAATACGTGAAGTGTCCTCGACTACGTTTGCAGCTGCTGTTTATCTTGTGAATGTAAAAAGAGAAAGATATCGGCACTCGTTTTCGCAAGAGGCTTATAAGCTAGTATCGACCTTACCTTTGTATCATGAGAACGTAGTTGACATCGTCGTATCTTGCGATACCACCTGAATTCCATAGTTATGAGCGATTCTTTCGGTTTTGCCCCGCATTTGGATCACTTCCGTGAACTCCGCTGGCAAAGAAACGTTCTTTGGAGTCTCGTAAATCGATCGGATCAGAGTCACGCTTGCAAATGGACGGCCACGGAGTCCTCGATTGACATCCGTGTCCGGCGCCCGCAGTTGCAAGCGATGGATCCTACGAATGGACTCCATACTTGCCGATCGGCCCACCCGTGGACAATATACCGAAGTGGGCAAGCGTGTCTGACGCTTATAGAGTCCGAGTGGAAACGGGCCACAATGAGTCCTCCAGGCAGTGGAAGTATACAATGAGTATCCGTTTTCACGTTCATCGTCGATTTCGCGTTTGGGTTTAGGATTTCGTGCGAAAACAATTTGTCACGCATCGGAATCGGAATAAGGTACAAGAAATCGTTTACGAGGGTAGACGAGCGCACAAATGAGGCATCGACTCGGATTTAGTTACATATTTTTCGCGTTTGTAAATTTCTTTCCAAGAGTTACTAGTTTAGAAGAGTTCGTTCATTTAAACGCGATATCTTTGCGGATCCCATGTTCCGCTGATAGCTGGCAGTTTTTAGAGCGATTTTAGATCGATAGTTCAGTTATTAATCATGAACAGTAGATTTTATTAATTTTTATTAAGGCAACATAATTTTGTAAAGGAATATTATTCGAAATGTTATATAGATCATAGAATTTTTTATTACTATATTTACTCGCTACTTTCTACTTTACCATCATAAGTTCCGTTCGCTCGTTTCCTTTTGATTCTTTCTCCTGAGATGAACTTGATCGAACTGTCTGAAACACAGGAGAAGAGAGTGAATATAAACATCGATCTCTCTTATACAATAAGCTATTTATGCATAACGTCGAACACATTGTAACGAAATATGGCAAATAAACTGCGAATACTCATTTTGAAAGAATCGTTTTCGTATCTCATCGCACGGCAAGAAGCGTGGCACGTAACGCGTTGATTTCCACTCGATCGCCAAAAATGACGACAGGCGCGCATTGGCTGCAGATTTCTTTGCGACGTTCAAATCGGAGGCTACAAAAAGTGAGACTATCGATCGGATCGGCGGAAAGAATGTTTGTAGCCCACCGTGACGAAGCCGAGATTCGATTTGTCACCTCCCTCGCCGTTCTTCCGTCGAATGTCCCTAGCCTGTATCGAATCCCTTCCGGGCGATGAAACACGGATTCCTTTTCCCTACCAAGGGTAAGGAGCTTCTATGAAGTCGATGTAAACTTGCCTTCGCGATCACGACGATAGCGTTTGTCCCTCGACAAAGCGACGTCATGAATTGGCAAACTCGTCTTGGCTTTCTCTGGTTATCGGTTTCCACGAGGAAGATGGCGTCCGACTAGACGAAAACGAGCACTTCCAATCGAACAGTTTTTAAAGCGAGGCAGCTACAAAATGTAAATTAATTTGTTTAATTATCTTTTCGTACTCGATAGGTTACAGCTTAACCCTTTCAGTGCCAGACGCAAAACTAGTGCCTATTTCAGAGATACGGGACGCATAGACTGCCTAGGTGCAGTGAAAACCCAATATAGTCTCATATAAAAGTGCAGTTGAAACTTATCGACTGTTGTTAAAAACTTGTGAGTAATGTATACAATGTAAAACAAAATATGTACTAAGTGGGATATGAAGGCCGTTGTGATTTGGCTCTTTATAACGCGGACTATTGTTTTGCAAAAGACTCAGGTATTACTTAAACAATTAAGGCAAGTTGTAAACAAAAGATTAATAATTTCTTCTTTATATTTCTCGTCTCGCGTAACGTCTGCTATGTACTTGTATAAAGCAGTGATAATAAAAAATAATAAACAACAAATGTAACATCTACAATGGTGATTGAAACAATTTCTAAATCTCTTGAAAACAAAAATTCTGCGTTGTTTATTCGAACACAGTCAGATTGGCATAATTTTCGATGTCGTAGGATCATTCGCAGACTGTATCGGACAGAGAACTTGATTTTTAACAAAAGTTACTTATTTCAATAAAGATTATCGCTTTATCGTATGACTTTAGGATATTTTTCACGCATTCATTTCGATGTTATGATCTTTCGAAGACAGAGAAATTTTAATTCGCCTTTAGAGTATCTTCAACCTCATATTCCTCCATTTTATTTTACATAAATTTTTCGTGTTCTCTGTAAAAAATGTGTATGTCTAGAAAAAATTAGGACCTATAGAATAATGCGTTGATATTTTAGGCATCTGAACACATTCGTTAAGCTTACTATAATTCGTAACTTTTTTAGAAGGCACGCGTATCAGTCATAGTGGGTCCTTTGTTTCCGAAGCGACTCGAGGACCGTTTCTTGACACCGTCTTCGTTCTACGAGGGTGGCATGCCTAATAAGCGAAACCTACGCAACACCTTCGCAGGGGGCTACAACA
The DNA here is from genome assembly GCA_025433975.1 of Liostenogaster flavolineata. Classification (NCBI taxonomy): domain Eukaryota; kingdom Metazoa; phylum Arthropoda; class Insecta; order Hymenoptera; family Vespidae; genus Liostenogaster; species Liostenogaster flavolineata. Next base: position 2,109,421 of record JAITYT010000052.1, read on the forward strand.
AACCCGCGTCATTTATTCGATTGGTTACGGCTATAGAGAAACATTACTCGGTTCGTTGTAGAGCCTACGTTAACCTACGGTTATTTAACCTCGACGGCCACAAAAGAGATGTCTCCTTGACCACCCAATTTGCTTTACCATGTCGTTTCTTGAGCATCGCTCGCTCATTCGTGTCGTTTAACTATTTTGTAAGCCACACTCTGAATAAACAGAAAAGTCGCAACGAGTCCAGGTATTGTACTTGTGATAGTAAGTGTAAGCGTTGCGCTTAAATCATGCTAAACATATTCTCATTGCTTAATTTATCAAACCAATAATTTCTAACTCTCGACTACCCTAACTTTTGGTCGCACTCAAAAGCAAGTCTCACGATTACTGCTGTTGTGACGGCACGTTTGTTTGGTTCTTCAAGATTGCATCATACAACGGCGAGTTCGTTCTTTACTTACTACCTTCGAATTGAACGATTGTTTTCGTATAATTTATACAATATTTTATATTCGTCTTTATTTAGATAGATACAAAATGATTATATCCAGTGAATTTTTCTGCGTCTCTTGACACGTTAATAATAACGTACATTTGAATTAGATATTCCCGTTTCACGCCATATGACACAAGTGACAAATAACAAGAAAAACTCGAGAATTATTAAACTCACCGCACGTAATGCGACTGAACGTTAAAGCGAGGATAAAGACAGTCAAGTGTCAGGAGTTCAAGGTACCCTTTAATAGACACTACAGACCTCTTTATGAATTCATTGCGAACGTACGTTCGGAACGAACGCTCGTTTCACTTCAATTTCATTTTCCGTACCACCAGTATCTAGTTTGAGTACGTATGTAATTACGTAATTGTTATCGATCGCATTGAAACGGAAAATAAAGGCGTTACATTCATTCCACAAACTAATTAATACTTTTACGAAATGCAGTTTAATACATTCGTACCTTCCTTCGCTATGTAACTGAACATCTTTATCGATATTTCCAAAGAAGAAAAAGTACAGAGTTTTGAAGGTACCTGTAATTCATTCACAAATACGAACATTTTCCGAGTATCGATTCGATATTCTTCGTTATTTCTTTGGTTTTAATCGTGATCTGATTCAACGAATGTCCGTTAAAGATCTCGTCATAACGACATCAGAAAATATGGGAGACGTTATAAAATCAGATTTACTAGCTATTCGTGTGCTTTTTTACACCAAACGGTACAAGAACACTATTCGTCTTACACGTTTCGTCAGTAATGTTCGTACATCCGACACATATTGGGTAAAAGGATTCGGTGCGACGAGAAAATGGTCGATTCTGCAGCGTCGCGTTTTCATCGAACCTTCCCACGCTCCACCGATGAAAAAAAAAGAATATCGGACGGCGAAGTTACGGATGGCTGTGACGCGGTGAAAAGGAAGGACCTCTCTCACGATCTCGTTAAATCACCGAGGGAAACACGTAAATCTGGGCGAGACCGAAAGGACATCGGGGACGAGAGAAACGCTCACGGGGTAGGTCATACCGGGACGGTCGGTCGGGTTGGAGTTGTAATTTTCGGGGAACGTGGGGTAACGCGCTTGGGACAGGGTTGGCGTGGTTTGCGAGGAAAGCACCCGCGGGAACGGGGGTAAAAGTAGCGGCGTTATAAATTCGCTGTGGAAGGAGGTGCCATCGGACTCCGCTCGGCCAATCGGCCGCGAGGAGGGGCGGAGTCTCTCGACGGTACCGGTGTACCGGATCGGTACCGGTCGCGGTTTGGTGGGGGGCGACGAGAGCTCGTCGACGACGAGAGTGGAAAGGAGGAGGAGGATCGAACGAAAGCAGTGGAAGGGAGAAGTAGATTGGAAGGCGGAACGAAGACAGGTTGCGGAGGGTTTGGAAGGGGTGTCGATCAGGGGAAGGCAGAAACCTCGCTCGCACGTATTCGGATACATTTTCGTTCTGCACGCGTGTTACGTTCGAAGGGAGGAAATAGACGGACCGTCGACGTCGACGTCGTCGTTGTCGTCGTCGTCGACGTGGCCGTCGTTTCCCTTTCCGCTTATATCACGAGGAAAAGCACCGCTGGAAATCGCTTGTATACCACGACCTTCTCGTAAATCGTGGCCATGCTTCGTGCGTTGGAAAGCGCGGCTTTCGGTGAACGATCGACTTCGTCGTACAGCTCGACCGAATAATTTGTTTGGATGCGTGTCGAGAAGCTTCTCCGCGAATGTAATGACGCCGAGACAAATAATCGAGATCGAAGGTTCTACGTTCGTACGACGATTAGACATTCGATTAGATTATCGATGTATGTTAAAAGAATTGTTCAGAAGTACTGGTGAAAATCTATCTGATTTATTTTTTCCCCCAAGAATACATTCGCATTTACTCCAAGTTCTTGACTAGGAAACGGTACGACGATTAAATTGTTGATTTTACGTGAGTCTGTTCAATAAAAGCGAACTTCTGCCTTTTATCTAGCTTCGTCGTTTAAAAGAGTTAAAAGAGAATTATCAACGAGAATTACTTGACTTTCTTTCTGTTAAATGAGTAGGATAGACCCAGACGAATTGGATCGTTTTCGTTTTGATGGTAAAAACGAACGATGTAACTCCACAAACTTTGAAATTTTCATTACGTATTTGTTTAAGTTGGTTCATATCCGTCGTTATTAACGTCAACTTTAGGCCAACGTCAAAATTATATCGCGACACGTGGGTTTGCAACACTTCGTTTGTTCTTAATACGGTATCGGTGCATCGTAATTATCCTTTAACACATACTAAGCATTACAACACGTTTTTACGATAATTTTCTAAATGTACCGTGAATCTAATAAAACATTTTTAATTAACAACTAGGTACTCCAATAAGTATACGAACCTCTTGTTCGTTCGTTCGTTTCCTACATCCAGCGGCAGGACAATGTGTGTTATGAAAGTTCTTCAATTTCGAGCAAAAAATCGCTGCTGGTTGTTTCGTAATATCGAAATCGTTTACTTTTGCGCATAGGTATTTTGGCTGCTTCGGTGTGAGTGTACGAGCATCAGAAAAAACTAAAAGAGGAATCGTAATGAACTTGGCAGACTGCTGTGGTAGTGGTATGTTACTAAGCACGCGTCGAGACGTGAAAGATGAGAGAGATGGAGTGAGAAAGAAGTGTGGAAGATCGAGGAGATGCTAGAAAGGACAAAGACTACTACAGTGAAAACATCAAAGACGACGATAACAGAATGGTGAAAGAGCCTCTTCTTCTAGCATTCGTCCGCGGTACGTTTCGATGGTAAACGAGCGACACGAAGTGCGCATGTGCAGAGAAAGCGTAGGAAGCTTTGACGTAGCACCTTCGCGTGACCTGTCTCGAGGTCTCGTCAATTACGGCTAAGTACGCGTATCGTGTCTAATATGGAGAACGCAGTCTTCGATGAAATCTTTCGATAACACCACGGATTAACGACTCGGACGGATTACTATGTACACGCACACGCACCTACGTGCGTGTGTGGGTGTATGTATATAATTAATGAATATGTACTTCATATTATATACACATTCGTATATGAGTCATTTTTAGGCCAGAGTGATAAACTTCATTTTGTATCTGTTTAACAAAATTTCATGCCTCTGTTATATTTAAAAGGAATTTTCTTAATAATCTAGTTTAGCACGAAAGTGGAATGATATCTAATTAATACGGTGTTCACATTAATTCACGCTTCTTTGCTTGCACTACTAATTCAATCATTTTTTTCCCACGGTTTATGAACTCACCTACTTTATGACTTTATGTCAATATCAAGAACCTTTACAACTTCACATAAATTGGAGGAAAATGCGCTTATCTTATGTATTGAAAGTTTATTCGACACCTACATTTACCTTTTTACTATAAAGTAAAGTTACTGTTAGTGCAAGTACTATTGTACAATTGATCTATTAGTGCAAGTTAATTCTCGACTCTTTTGGCCAAAACTAAAGTAAGTTCAATCCTCGAAGTATTCTACTTTGTTTTCTACACATTTTTTTCGTCTCTGAGGAAATTTTCGGATTGGAAAAATGAAGGTGATTTTGATGCGGTGAATTCATCGAGGCTTTTTACTACCTTATAAACCAATTTGAACCGAGAATCTAGGCGATGTAAAATTCGAAATAAGAGGTAACCTGAAAGGTCTATGTCTGGAGAATACGCCGTCTAAGGAAAAATTTCCCAAGCCAAACCTTGGTTTTCATGGTCTTTTTTGTTGCATGGGGTCGGCGTGTTATCCTTTTGCACAAGTAACAGTTTTATGCAAAAAAATCCTTCTTCCTGAAAGGACAGAGAGAGAGAGAGAGAGAGAGAGAGAGAGAGAGAGAGAGAGAGAGAGAGAGAGAGAGAGAGAGA
>JAITYT010000052.1:2115730-2127822 GCA_025433975.1 Liostenogaster flavolineata
AGGACAAAATCCTCATTGACGGATGGTCGATCGCGTCCTCGTCCCACCAACGAAGTTTTCCTCCTCCAATACAAGCATATACTCCAATATCCATATTACACGCGCATGTATACGTACACACGGACGGTACAAACGCCCTCGTGCCGATCCCCACTCCCTTCTTTCGCGACTCCGCTCTCCCACCGTTGTGAGGGATAGCGGGGCCCTTCTTTGGCTCGTCTACACCGTGGAGCGCGCGGTCTCGTCGTTGCCCACCCTCCCCCACCCTTCTGGCAGCGTGGAAACGGGACACAACGGGGCCTACCTAAATATCGGGGGATCATGCTAAACGGCGGCAGATCAAAGGGACCGACAGAATCCAGTGGCGAGCTATCATAATAATTAGGCTCGCTCGCGCCTCTTTGTATCGGGATAGAAAAGCCGACGGGAAGGTCGAGAGAGGAAGAAAAAGGTATACGAGAGACGAGGCCGCTCGGGTACCATCGGGACGAGCTTACCGACCGACCGACAGACCGACACGGGATCCTTCGCATCCGTGCAAACGCGCGCGCGCGCGCACACTAAATTGAACCTAAGAGGACTCTAAAAAGATTTTACTGATTTCGGTGAATGATGCGTCCTGTGGCTTCGAGGGAGGAAGGCGCGCGTACAATCGCGCCTTCCCTTTTACCCCGTTCTTCTTTTTTCTCCCCCTTGCCACCCCCCTTTTTTCTCTTTTACGACTCCGCTTCCCTCCGACCCCGCCGCCAATTCGTCAATTTTCGACGCACGCATAACACGAGCGCGCGCCAACGATGCGCTTCGGGCTATCGTTGATTCGAGACGGTGGAAAGGGAGACGGTCGGAAGAATTTCAAGGCAAATAAAATCTTTGTGTGATTTTCCAGGTCGCGCACGCCGCTGGCGCCGCGATAGGCGATCCGTCCGACGGATACGTTTTAGTACCTTTCGGATTTTTGCCCTCGGTATCCAACTTCGAAAGTCGCGGGATTCGACGTTTTTGTGCGGTTAGGAAACGACGATACGCGATACGCGGTCAGATGAATCACGGCGTTCATCGAAGTGCCCACCTTTCGATCTCTCCACGGGGTCGTTCCGGCTTGCCCTCTTTCCTCTGGAAATTCTTTTTTTTTATATTCTCGAATGATGATGCGTGCGAGGATCGCGATATTGCAACAGGTTTCCTCGAGAATCGTCTTGCGTGATATTTGTGATAAATTGTTCTCTTTTCTAAAAGCCGCGAGACCTTCGTGCGCAAGACGTTCTTTTATTTGTGTCTTTCATCGTTAACACGCAGACATTTTTTGCGACAGATTTTATAATGAAATTTTACGACGAGAGAATCGTACGCTTGTGCGATTGACAGAGGATATTTTTTTTTAAATATAGTAACGCTAAGTCGTCTCGAACGAAAAAGAATTTTAGAAAATTTAGTTGGAATTTGTTTTGTTTGGAGTTCGTTGAGTGTTTCATCGCCGTAAGAGCGATAAGTGCCACCTTTCTCGATGACTCACACTGAAATAAATTCGAAGCGGTTTAACGCTAGCGATAAAAACATTTTATTCGTTTTTAGAACGATATCGCCGAATCAATCGGTTGTTTAGATATGGCCGAAGCTCGTAAAACGCGTTGTACGTCGTTTCAACATTTATTTTGTTTCTGCACTATTTCTGTTTTTTCTTTCAATTTAATTTTATCTCCACTTTTCATTGACCCTTAAATTTCGTGATTGTAAATTACGAGCGTTTTTCTTTATTGTGATCCTAAAAAGACATACGTGTTTTCAATAATTCTATCGCACGTACTTTTTTACAATTATGGTCCACAGTGAATAAAAGATAATCGCCGCGTAAATAAGAAAGATTTCATTTCGAACTTTACGCACTAGCAGTACTACGTTTTCTTTAGCTAATTCCGGTGTCTGCTTCTCGTACAGTTCGGTTTTTCATTCTTAATTGCCTGCCTTACCTTTCGTCATACTTTATGACTTCGTAATTAAGACAGGCCGTTGGTCAAGTTGACGAAATAAAAGAGCGAATATCCGCCGGAGAGGGAAAAATGACGAGTCTCTCGATGTCGAATCGAGTGTCGCTGTCTCTATGCTTGTCGACGAAGGAAACGTCCTCGTATCGTTCGGACGTCGACCGCTCGTTGTCGAGGAGATTGGCTACGATTACGCGGCTAAATCGATCCCTGCAGCCCGTAATAGGTCCACGCTTCGTAATGATCACGATACCCTTTTCGACGTCGACGTTACGGACGATCGCGTCCTTTGCGCGTCGTCGTTTCACCGCGGTTAGCGTCGGTGTCCGCCAGTGTCCGTCTTTACATGGCCACGATACCGGAAACCCGTACTTACTATTTACGTCGTCCGTCTCATCGACTTTTCATTCGAAGTGGCTGACGTCTACACGATCTTCAATCGAGAATCTCTACGTTTTTATAAGTTATATGGATCGTCCAGTTGGCTTTGTAAATATTTAGTTAAACGTTTAAAGGCTAGCTCGCGTCGTTAGTCAGTTGTTAGTGTTGAGACGTGAATATTTTTTTAAATTTAAGACTACGTAATTGAGATGAATACATTCTATCGCCGCTACGCCTCCAAATTTTATATCTTTTCGAATTAAATGTGTAAATAAATATGTTACTAACAAAGTTTCCAATTGGAATAATTTTCAGTAATTTCGACTTTTCAGCGTGAAATAGAACTCAATTTTTAGACAAAGAATAAATTTTAATCGATTATACATTTTCCATTTTGTTCGATGATTTTTTAATTTCATGATTCGTAATCAAAAGACTGACAGAAATCGTTCGAAGAAGAACATAACGCTATCCACGAAAACCCAAATTACTTTTTCGCCAACCCAATAGATCATAACGGGCTACTTCTTTTCAGCTTCCGTACGATCACTTTCTTAACTCGTTATCGGCCCCTATCTTTTCCAGCGTCAACTAGTATAATAAATGAATTGCAGTCGAAGCTGGTGTGATACGGCAGTATTATAAAGCAATTTTCTACAATATGATTAAAAAATTGCTGTAGCCCTCGTTCCAACTCGTAGCAAAAATTCTTCGCAATTACGAACAAAATAAGTTTTTACCCACGATAACATGTTGGTTCCACCCGAAGCAATTTCTTGAGAGTTTACCCTTAATACCGATGTAAGAAATTTTCTTACTCCTTTCACGGTATCCAAACCGAAGTTCATCGTCGTGAACGCGCGAGTCTCGTAACCCGACGCTGTCAGTTAATCGACTTTGTTCATCGAGCTTGACAACACCATACACCGCGCCACTCATGTCGCAGTGACGCGGATTGTTGGACACCCAATTGCGCGGTTTCTAATCGTACGAAATCGGTAATGGGTTTTAGGGCGACGTTAGGAAGCTCTTTCATCGATTATCCGATGAAAGGTGCAACGACAGCGAGCGAAGCTGTTGACGCTTACTACGGGGCAAGGGGAGTAGGTGAAAGCCGGCAGAAACTCGACAAAGTGCATTCCGATGCTCTTCGATAGACCGCGTTTACCTGCCGCGTCCTAGTCGATGCTAACGGAATGAAAGTGTATCGTAAAGTTATCCGACAGAAGCTTAGCCGTATATACGCGTGTCGACATCATCAGCTCCTACCGTTCCTCGTGGATCCGAAAGTCATGCGAGACTTACACACGGAGTGGAGGAACATAGGATGGCGTTGGGCATCGGATAATAGCGATCGAAGACGTCATGACGCTGCTTACGTCATCCCGTGATAACTTCGCGTTCGTAATTTGGTCGCTGATCAATTCGAACCTTTGTAATTTACGCGTCGAATTAAGCGTGTCGATTTAAATGGATACCTGCCTGGATCGATTGGTACATAGCGAAGCATCGAAATCACCTCTCGTTTTTAGGCGAACGAAACGAATAATGAGACAATCGTAACACTCCGCGTTATTAAACTGATTGGGTAACGTGTCACACGGGCATTATCGTTAGTTGTGCAACCAAACGATTTTGTAATTTGTATTGCGCGTGCACGGCGATCGTCACTTATCATTTACGATGTTTAGGTTATATCGTAGAAATGAATGAGCAGTTAAACATCGCAAGAAACAAGAAACGGTCGATATTACGAACTGGTGTATGACGTTACAGTACAAAGTTTGCTCGAGGGTGACAGGGGCTTTGTGCTATATTTTAAGTGGTAATATCTGAAATTCGGACGAAACTAAATTCCATTTTACCTGGATTCTTTGTGACTTAAGTTTCTTAAGACGCAAATCTGCGTGAGAGGTAACAAATACCTCCTTACGTGAGAATCCGATTGAAAGTCTGACTTGTGCAATTTTTACATCTTTATTTACTATGGGAATTTACTATTCTGTTTGTGTGTCTATCAAAAATTATTGCAAATATCTTATTACTTCAAACAATTAGAATTTGACGGGTATAATAAATCAGAGCGGAACTTTCGCGATGATTAGTGATAAATAGCTTAACAACCGATTAGATTCAATCGCTTCAAAATTAAGATAATGGTAATTCATGTACATTATATACAAACGGTTATGTTTTTAGCTACGTGTTGCGAAAGTAAAGGCGCATCGGCGAAGCCGAGTTAAATCATCGGCTTGTCTGGACCCTCATCACGGTAAACGTGATCCTCGTGTATCGATACACATGACAAGACGTCGACGTGCATCGCCGTTAGATCAGGTATTTTCATTGGAAATGTTGGAATTCTTTAAACGATTACGAAAGACGCGTAAAAACCCTCTACGGTAATTTCAAAGCAAGTGAGCACAAAAAGATACTTAAACACTAAATATTAAATTGGTAGAGAAGGGGACGTCGTTAAAACTAAGAAACGACAATAAATACCATGTCTAATCCAATACCTATATTCTTACTTTAATAATAATAACTTAACATTTTAGCATTATTAGGAAATTATTGTCGGATCCATATAGTCGATAAAACAAAGTATTTTGAACTTTACCCGATTGAGTATCGTATCGAAGTGGTCGCATCCTCTTCATCGTTCCGGGCAAAATCTTACGTGAACGATAATTTCTTGTCGTTCAAACCTTTGAAAGTTAAAACAAGACCATAAAGCAGAAAATCTTCGAAACACCACGAAAGTGAAACTCGACGTCGCGCTCAACTTCATTTTTCACTCCAATCGTACCCTTGGGCTAGCGTTCTCGCAACTCGCAAAGAACTTGAACGTCAACGCGCAGGGCGGGATCGACATCACGGTGGGTCTTGGCCCGTCGTTCTTATCGTCGTGGAGGGTCGAGGGAGACCGAGAACAAGATGGAGGAGGAGCGACGGGGAGAGAAGAGAACGAGAAAAGGTAGAAGGGGTGGACTTTCGCAGGAAATAAGGCTGGAAGTTCGGAGCCTCGACGAAGGCTACCAGAAACGAAGGTCTGAGCAAAGAAGATTATCCGAACGAAGCATCTAACACCGAGGGTAAATAATAACCAAAAAAAAGGGAGAGGACGAAAATAAGGCGACCAGGCTAGAGAGATAGGACGAAAGAAAGGAAAGAAGGAACGAAGGACGAAGGACGAACGACGTCGCGCAGCACGAAAGAACCCGAAGCGCGGCAGGACGTTAAGTACGTCTCGTAAAAATTCCATCGAAGCAGCGTCATTTTGCCGTGTCGAGGCTGCCTCGAAACGTGGACGAAGTGCGGTTTGTAAAGCGTACGCGACGAGAGACGTACGGTTCGTCGCTCGTTGGATGAGGTAGAGCGTGGGGCGTAGGGCGGGGCGATCTCAGTAGTGGGCGGTACGTGAGGAGTCTCCGCCCAGCTCAGAGCGGTTCGGCCCATCGACGGCGGCGTCGCGCAAGCGAGACGACAAGGTCGTTCCATCCAAGGCTCTCTCCTATCGGCTGGCCGAGCATCGGCCCCCACCACGCGACCCTCATCACCGAGTTCTCAGCCGGTTTGAGGCGGTCTGGGAGAACGGACCTGCCCCCCGCGTCGACGAACCGACCGGCCCAGGGTCCCCGTCCCCGTACCCGTACCATTTCGAGTCACCGCCTTGGCCCGGCCTGAGAGGAGCCACGGCAACCTACGGATCGGTTGCCTCTCTCGACCTCGAGATTCGCCTCGACACCGTCCTCGTTTCGTGGGAGCGCGCGCGCGCGTCTTGCGCGCCGATCTAACGCGGAACCGAGCGATTTGCTCGGACGTTCTTCTGGGAGTCGAGCGACGGCTCGCGCGAGGAGGAAACTCGCCAAGGTGTTCTTTGGAAGCGCGTTTCATCGTTGCGACGGCGCGTGGAAAGTTGACGTCGCATGCGTGCGCGAAAAGCAGTGATCCAGTGCGAGCAGCAGTGTCGACCTACGAGAACGAGGGATTCGCGTGTTTGCATGTTTGGGATATACTTTGTCGCTGAGGAGAGGAACAGTGCGGGTGGGACTCGCTGTTTCGAGAAGGACCGAGAATCGTCCGGCATCGACGAAACCAGGTGCGTTCGCTCGTGTCGCCCGTGACGCGACGACAGGACGTCGATCACGACGATGACAATCCTACGAAGTGACTTTTGAGTTCGCGCGGCTCACGAAGTGGTGATACGTTATGCGCGGAGTGAGATTCGGCGGTTGGAACGGTTATCTTCGACTCGGATGCGCGCGATAGGTAAATATCATCGATGCGTTCGAAACGTCGCGGCGGACGACGTATCGAGGGTGCGAAAGCGTTCCCGTGCATGGCCAATATGGCGTGCGGAATTATCGACGAAGGAATTTAAGGAGGGTTCAAGGAGGCTGCGAAACAACGGATGAAGAGCGTCTCGACGTGCGCCGTCTCTTCGTCGGCGTCGTAAGTCGGCGCTATCTCTTAGAAGGACGTGTCCGGCTGACCGGAGAAGCATGTGCACCACGGAGATGACGGAATCGTACACGATGTCACCGTCAACGACCGTCTCTTCCAGCGGCACGACACCCGGTTGCCTCGCCGAGTCGCCGACTCATCGACGGACTTCGTGCAGAGGTTCGCCAGCGCGCGGCGACGTCCAGGAGGACGAGGACGAGATATCCGTGGGCTGTCCCAGTCCTCTGCCGTTGGTGGTGGTCGCACCTTCGTCGGAGACGAACGACAGGCTCTCGTCCGCCAGAGATGACTACGTCGATCGACTGAGCCCTAGGAGGGGTTACGGCAGGTCCGAGACGGTCATCGACGACGAGGACAATTACTCGAGAAACGGAGATTACGGTATATCCAATGGTAGAAGTACTTCGTTGCGTACGCACGAGAGCAGCGGCGGAGATTCTGTGATGACTCTGAGGGAAGACGAGGACGAGGACGAGGACGAGGACGACGTCGATGGAAGGACCAGCGGCAACGGCACGTCGACCACCACCGTTGCCACCGATGACTACTTCAAGCCTCTGAAACGTTTGAAGATGGTGCAGATACAGCACTCCGACGAGGAAGACGACAGAGATCGCGATGGGAACGAACGCGGCGTTAAATCCTTCAGTATCCTGGACATTCTGTCCCACAGACCCAAGGCGAAGATCGTACGACCCTGGGACACCGTCGAGTCCAGCCATCACCATCACCATCACCATCATCACCATCATCGTCATCATCTTCACCACCACCATCATTCTCATCACAATCAACAGCAGCAGCAGCAGCAACAACAACAACAACAACAACAACAGCAGCAACAACAGCAGCAACCGCATCATCACCATCACCCGCATCACCACCATCGTCTCGATCATTCCGGCGGACACGCGGGTCCAAGGGATCTTTCTCTGATGGGCATGTCGTTGGCCTCCATGTCGGGCTCGATAAGCGAGCCGCCGCTAAGCAGTTCCTCCTCGTCCGGTAGAAGCTCCGTCTCCGATTCCGGCAGTCCCGATCCTCTGGCTCACCACCATCATCATCATCATCATCACGCCTTGCATCATCACGGCATACATCCGGGACTGCACCACGCGGCGTTGCAGCAACAGCAACAGCAACAACAGCAGCAGCAGCAACAACAGCAACAATACAAAAGGAAGACGACGCAGCAACACGGCTCGCAAACCGGTCAGAACGGAAAGAGGAACACCGGTCAGGGCAGTCCACTGGACGCTCTTTTTCAGATGACCAGCAAGACTTTCGATGCAGGCGAGCATAGTCAAGGTGAGTTCTTTTTAGGGCTGTCGTTTCGTAATCGCGAAATCGTCGCTTATCGAACGATTTATCTACGATGAACAGGCCACAAATTGGTGCGATCGAGAGAAGCTGGTATCTTCCTGTACGAGTGTTATAATTACGCCATTCAACGTTGTTCGTTGAATGCTCGTGTATTGCTTGCAAATAGTTAGGACATTTTTAATTGATCGTTGTAATATCAATGTCGTAAATGTTGGTCAACTAACTCGTTTAATGTTTGCGCGTTGTTTTTATCGCGTCTCACCACGTGTCAAGCCATCGCGGTACGATCGATGTTGCAGTCGCTCTTGTTCGACGGTTGAAATCATATGCGATTACTGATGGATGCTTCGCCGAGGAAGACGCGATATGATATACGCGCTCTCGAAGCTATTCCTGCGAGTAAATGAAGTACAAAGTTCAAAGTTCAATGTATCGATGACCATTTTCGATCTTGAGGTTCCTGGGTCCTTTGTAGCCCGACGTCCCGACATCGATGTGAGTGTCATTCGTGAATAGGAAAGCTTGATTTTGATCGATGTTCTTTCTGGGTGTCCCTGACTGCGTGAACTTCTTAAAATATGGCTATGTTTGATATTAACGTTTCGTTCGATAGTTCAGCGTACCGGTGGACGTATCTTCTTCCGCGTGCTCGAATACTTTGTTCTCGTTTCTCAAACTAGTTGTGTCTAAATAAACTCGTGTCAAACTATTGTATAATAATAATATAAGTATAATTCAACTAACGGGAAGATCAACGTCGTCTCCATGACTTTTTTTTATCTAGTCTATTCAAGAATTGGTGTGCACAATTGACGTTGCACCTTTACTTTTGTTCAGGGTCCCAAGTAATATCTTTGCACGCGTATTTTGCAAAAGCCATGATACACAATCTTAATTTATCGTTGCCATGATGAAGTATACTCAAATTTTGACGTTAGGCAGGCCATACCAAACGCAATGTCAAATATTAGTACATGTATTACAAGTATTATAGACAAGAGGGCAACATAGGGCGATTGCAAATGCGTTTTAATTATTTCACCTATCAATGATCAAATATATCATCGGTGAATGAGCATTTGTGTTATTTCAGTTCGAATATTTATAATCTCATTATATGGCTATTTATCGGCATAATTTAGACACTGAGTATTAATTAATACTTGCTACAAAACAAAAAAGTTTGAAGTGGGGTCAGTCGTACGATTACTATAATATCTTCTATATTTTACAACCTCAAGGATTCACGATATCGCTGTACTACTTTTTTATCGAATTAGAAGTAGGTGGTTAGCATATTTCACGCTCGGAGAAGATTGCTCTAAATAAAATCTAAATTCAAGAACCAAGTGGATATTCACAGACGCGAGTAAATAAAGTTTTCATACTACTTTTAATAGCAACAAAATACCCTTTATCAAAAACAAGGATTTATGTAATCCGTTAAAATAATTATTGAGCTTCGCTAATGGTTTTACTGCGCCAATGTATCGATTGCTATCTCACATTAAATTAATGCGTATTAAATACCCATTTTCATGTACTATATGAGTCTTAATTTTATCAAAACGGTGTAAGATCATGCTGTGCCATTATCCATTTTTAACAAGAATATTAGAACGAAAGAATCACTTAATATGAAGTATGAATATTTACTGAATATAGCTATCGCAAAAATAATCGATGATGCAAGCGTTTTAATTACCAAGCTAGCTTACGTTTTAAGAAAATTAAATATCGAAGTTGACCATTAATCGTAGAAATTTCATTTCTATGCCTGATCTTTATATCTACGTATCGGAGGTAAACGTTACGTGCAAATTAATCATTTGGCGAAGTTGCAGAAACACTAACGAAGTACATCGGATTGTAGCAACTTTTCGGAAACCTTTTTTTACAAGCAACGCTAGCATCGACGATAGCTAGTAATCAGCGCCGATGTAAAGGCTGTAATTAAATGACGAAGATCCTTTTCTTTCAGACAATCGCGTTACGTTAATGGGATGGATTTTAAACGTAGCATTAAATGACGTATTATACCATCCATCGGGGATGTTACATCGCGACGTTGAGGCCACATTGCAAAGATAACAATTTCGAAGAAGGTAAAGCGATATTAGAAACTACGAATATAACGCAAGATACATTTAGACGCACGACTGTCTTGCGAATATTAGCGATCAAACGTGCCACTTATTTTGAGAACGATTCAAGTCTGATTCAGCGAAGGCAGAGTCTAACCGGACAGAGATTACAATGTTTTCCCTTTAAATAAAACGAAAAAAATGGCTCGATCGTACGTGCAAACAAATTCGATGCTATTCTAACGACTGTCAATTAGCATTTCATAAAAATTCATGTTTTCCGAGAAAGGTTTAAATTCGTACGCGCGATAAAATATGTTTGCAAGTACATTTCTTTCGCTTTTTCTTCGCATTTTCATCCAGAAATTGTTCCATTTCTAATTGCTAGTATACTTGCGTGAGAACGTACGTTCCTTTCTACCCAAATGAACATAATTGTACGTAACGTTTGAAAAAATCAGATACGGATTTCTTACTGTCAAATCAAGCCGAGAATATTTATTTGTTTTTTGTTTTTTGAAAGACAGCGAAAAATACATTGTCGTAAATTCACTAACGCATACATTTCGTACAGTCGTCCACTGCTAATCAGATAGGCAAAGTAAATTATACTAAATTTCTACAAATCAGCTAGATAAGTAGGAAAACTGTGAACCGAGAACTGTGAAATCGTGCAGAGGATTAAAGATTTCACGCGTCCAGAGATGTTCGTTAGGTCATCCCAGCCCTGTTACAAGGGCAAAGGGGTCTATTATGGCCAATACTCTCACTTCCACGACGATCGCATTGTGACATAGAATAAGGTCCACAAAGACGCGGCCTTCGTTCGAACTAAAGGGCAATCGAAACAGGCAAACTGGGTGATAGACGTAATCCGGTCGAGGTAAGCGGCAGAGATCACATGGTACCCTCTGCCTCGACAAACAAGAGTTTCACATTGGTTCTAGGTCTCGACGATACCGTGGACGTTGCATCGGATTTCTTCGTTGTTAATCCAATCAGCAAAGCGACAGAAACGTAAAAGCAGGCTGAAAATCGACGTGAAACTCAGGCGTCTGTCGGCTGGGAAACTCTTCTGTATCCGGTCATTTCGTGTAGCCGCTGATCGTAAAACTCAGTTTTCAACTTAGCAGGCGAACGGATGGCAAAGGAAATTGAATCGCGACCCCATCTTCAACGGGATTACGAATCGTCGGCAAAAATCAGTGAGAACCCGACTACGACGAACGATCATCGTAAAATTAAGGGTTTACGAATAGGGCTCCACCCTGGCTTAGGTCGAACTTTCTGGTACGAGAAGTCGGAGGACCTTGAAAAGAATGACCCGTCCGTCCTCGTGATCGTCCATTGTTTACAATAGGCTTGGTAGATTGTTTTATGATATTTCTTCTGTTCGGTCTACTTCTTCGTTGAAAAAGACGTCTTTTCCTCTCGATCCTCTAACATCCGTATAAACGAACGATACTTTTTGCTTTGGTCCGTCGTTGTCTCGATCTTTATTCGTGTTCGAATATGCAGGCCGAAACTTTCCCAGTGGAACGTGCGCTTGCATGTGATGTACGTGATGGCACCCCGCTGATTTTTGCACGCTCACGTTTTTCCTCGTTTGCTACGTCGAGCGTGTCCAGATTCTTCCTTTCGCGAGGAAAGTGCTCTCATCTTCAAAACGACACGTTTTTACGAACATCTTAATATTGCTCACAATAGTGGCCAATTTTTATCTCTTCGATTTTTATCTGTTTCGATGGATTCCGTCACTTCGATGAGTCATTTTTCTTTTATAATTAAATACGATTCGTTTCTTTGAAAATGACGTTAAGTCGATTGAACGAATGTGCACTAAGTTTTTTTTTTT
>JAITYT010000052.1:2127945-2153799 GCA_025433975.1 Liostenogaster flavolineata
CGGTTACGACGTAAAATTTACGAAAAAAGTTCACGACATAAATTAGTTCGAATACATTGTAGAGTTTGCTAGGTGATATTAGTTTTTCCGTGGAAGTGTACGAGACAGAGAATACTTTTTTGCGGAGGACAGTCGCTTACGAATCAGAAGTAACTTCGGCGTAGCAAATGCATCGTAATTTACAAAAATTAAAGCCCGTTTTCAGACTAACGTTGCCGTGAAACTCTCGGAGTTAAATTCGTCGATCGACGATTTTAAATCGTAAATTGACGATTAGTTTCCACGCGATCCGGTTTGCCTTAGGAAGGATCATTCTCACGTTTTATACACTGCTATAATGTATATCAAGTATATCAATAATTTCTTTCGTTGTCATTGAAGGGCATAAATCTGCCAAACAAAAACGGATTTGCGCGTGATGTGTAAATCGTATGATTTAAATCTTTTCGCGTATTTGCGTATTTTAATAGTTCTCGATCGACCAGCAAAATCTACGATTATATTTAAGTATTGTGTCAAAGATCTTTAAGGTGTCATTCCATTAACAAAACACGACGCTTCGTTTGAAAATTCCAATCCTATGCAATTACGTGAGAATGCAAGTTCGCATTCGTGTCTAACGAGAAATCAAGAAAAATAATCGTGTAGTAAATGTACGATGCATTCGACCTACTCGAATTATAGGATGAGAGCGTAATACGTTAGATCGACGTAACGAAAGCATGACGAATTATACATGTTTTTTTTTTCAAAGTACGAAACGTTTTTCAAATATTTCGCGAACGATTACTTGTCGTATCTCGTAGTCACTCTAACATAGTTGGAACGATAACGCGATTAAATGTAGAAACGAAGCGAGCTCGTGTTCTGTATTGTTTTTATACACTGTAATACTTGACGACAGAAAATTTCATATAAAGAATTAAGTATGCAATCGAATAGCGATCCAATGCGCTTGATATTTATCGAAATAATATCATCAATATATTAATAATTTCAAGAGCGGCTCTTCGATATCTTTAATTATATTCGTTATGGAAAATTCGTAATGGAAAATTGATGTGAGATTTCGGTAAATGTATTTATTGCTTTCAATTAACGCAAATAATAACTGTCAATTTCGTTACGGGCAGAAATGCGAAGTTGAAATTGGATTATCGTAATAATGCGAATGCGTGGACATTAATAGATCTGGCTTAGCTATCAAAGATCGCTTCTCGATAACTGAAAATCGTATAACGGGTACCACTGCCACGTACGCAGGCGATCTCTCTGTTGCCGCTGCTGGCCTCTCAAAGCGATACCGGATGAGACTTTTTACGATATCGATCTACTTAGCATAAGCCGATCGAGAAATAAATTATGTTATGAATTAGCAGCTTATTCGAACATCTCGTCTCTTTTATAAAATGTTATCTCGTAATAGATCTCGTACTCGCGCGTTTCCTCATGCCTTCCTGGCATTATTTAATCGCGTAAGGGGCTGAACGTCGAGATGTAATTTCGCTATTGTCATCGAGAAGCATCGATCAGATGTTATACTATCGTTATTTACATTGTATTATTTACCTAATAAGTAACGAGCATCTTTATTATATTTTTTAAACACACCCTTAGCGAAACGTTCCTCTTTCTTAGAGTAATTTTAATTTTTACAAAAGGAAAGGTGTTTTATCCTTTTTCGTTATATAAGCTCATAAATTACGTCACTGATATAAAACACATTAACCTATTAATTATCGTCTCATTCTCTTAAATACACTTAAATAAATTTAAATAAAGAATCTATTAACGTTGCATTTATGACGTATATTTTTATATCAGTCCAAACGAGTATTCTCAATGTATCGTCAGATGCGAAAAGGGATAAATAGCAAATGTAAAGTTTTGAGGAAAATAAATGAAACTTGTTAACTGCTGACAATAACGTTAGAACTCGAAAGTGGAATCGAACCGTCGTGAAGCATAAGGTTGCGAATCTATCAGGAAGAATATCGATGTTCGCAATCGTAATACTGCAATAACGAGTAGAAATGAATTTCTTCCAAAAATGAACGGTTATCTGCAATTAACAAGAAGGAATAAAAATAACAAATGAAAGGTTCTCCGATGCAACCGTCGATCTTGCTGGAAACATCAACGGTGTCAATTATAGTGGATATTAAGTTAGCTATTCGTTAGTAATTTTACTAACGGTATTATCATTTTACAATGGAAACTCTAACTTTGTAATTTATCGATCTATAAATATCTGAGCTATTCAACAAGAATGTAGAAAACCGCGATACAGCTATAATTCCCATGCATTCTCGACACTTCAGACGAACACATAAAAGGCATTTTTCTATTATTTTAAAATTTCTCGTTAGCGTAGAAACGGTAATAATGATTTATGGTAGGTATAAACTTGTCCAAGCATCATTAATCTCTGACAAAGATCGCAAATTTCGTCGCGTAGACAACTTGTTTGCAATTCGATGTTAAAATACGCTCGAACAATAATTAATACTTCAATTTGTTATAAATTTAATTAGACATCGCCTGTTCAACGTTTAATTTGAAATCTAGTTTCCTCGGTGTTTCTCGTATTTGGATGGGTATCGCGTGAAGCAAATCGGTTTCGATATCGCGAAGACGCGTTTCAGCAGCGCTCACTGATTTCTTCGTAAAATCGTGGAACGCGGTGTAATAAGTACGTGACTGCGTACCCGGTGTACATGTCGCATAGTCGTTTTCAACGGCGATTCAAACGCGGAAGACATATATCTGTCTGGATAACGAGATCCATCAGTATTATTTAAGCCCGCATCAGGCGTATATCACATCGACGAATCACGGCGGTATTCGTACGTGCCAAACTAAGATTATCTTTGTGATAAATTAATTATACATTTCCTCGCGATGAACGTGCCATTATGCTCGGGTGTGCCGATACGCGCGTCATCATTAATATACGCTTGATCGTATTCGAAAGATAAGTAACGTGACGTCGCGTCGAACTCGAAAATTGGTACCGACAAATTTCGCCTCGAAATTAGCATCGATTGAATAAAATTAAAAAAAGAAAAAGATTTTCGAAGCATGGATTTAAAAAAAACGCGATGTCACGCCTTGCTACGAATACTTTAAAACATGAAAATAACACGATGGCTTCTCAAAGGCAGCCTCTTTTCTAGAAATAAACGTGTATCTACTTGCGAAACGAGCACGAACGTCTCATTGGGAAGATGAAATTGGTCGAATCATTGTGTAGCGCATCTTAAAGCGTCGTCCAAATCTCAGAAAAATCGAAAGAAGAAAAAGAGAAGGAGGAGGAGGAGGAGGAGGAGGAAGAAGAAGAAGAGAGTAAGAAGCGAAGGATACGTTGGAGCGATACTTTCCCTCGAATTATTACCTCCACAGCCGTATTCTTTCGTCATCGAGGCCGGGTCGACACGCTCTTCCTTTCCACAGGTTTCGAATCGCCGATGAATATCATCGGGCGGGTGTTGTGCATCGATGCCGCGAGTAAGCGCGGACGCGTGCACAAAGAGGCGCCGTTTACGCGGCGAAGTATCAAGGTATCGGTCCTCGTGGCGCGTACGGCCCGAAATTATTAAAATTTCACGTAGGAGGGAACCGGCCGTACAGGCCAATCGTCCATCAAGAATGGTTTTCGACGAAAGGACGGTTTGCCATTATGTTCGTACGTCCGAGTAAAATACGCTGTATTATCATCCGTACGCACACGACAGACGCGGATTCTCGATTCTCTTTGCGATCGTTGTCGCTTCCCCTCTCTCTCTCTCTCTCTCTCTCTCTCCTGCCCGGTCGTGCGCGTGTACGTGAGCGCGAGCGTGCGTGCGTGCCAGTCGAACACGTAATTTTAGGCCTACCTATATACGAGTAATTTATTACGCGGTCTTGGCGAGAGCATGTGTCTCATTTGCATATAGCGTGATACGGAAAACTCGCATTGGGTACTCGACTTTCGACGGCGCAACGCGCGAAGAATGGTGACAAAAGGACACTTTTGCGCCTACGCGTAGCTACAGAAGGGGTTTATCGAGATTCTTGAGGGCCGGGAGAGCGGAATAAAAAAAGAAGATCGACCATGAATGAAAGAGGAAAGATCCTTGTTCGGTTTCTTGCCTCGCAATTGTTGCTTCGGTTAGCGATAATAATGGCATCGATAGAAAGCAAATTAATACGACGAGTACCGAACAAACGGATAACGATTCATTATGATCGAACATGGTGGTTTACGATATCGCACGCGATATTTTTTTCCTTATTTGTACGTTGTACGCGAATACGAATTACGTTTCACTGCATCGCAAGAATAGAAAGCTACGACGATATGCGATCGTTATATCATTCGATTGTAGAATAAAAGATAAAAAATTAATGAGATATAAAATTCGTAGGATCGAGGATCTAAACAAAAGAGATTTCGTTTAATTTCATTTGGCGTTCGACAGATTCGTTGATGCAATTTAATAAAATTCTGCTTCAAGCGTAATTTGAGAGATTTATGACGTGTTGACTATCTATCGGTCTTGCGCTAATCGACGATTTACCATCTTCGCAAAACGGCGTTTCATCGAACGCTTATTATTATAATTGACACGATCTTCGCAGAGGTCTATTCGTTAGACGCTCACACTCGCTATTCGCTACCTGGCATCGATGTTTTTATGTCACGATTAAGACGATTAAGAGGTTAATGTACACGATAGATCTCTTAGAATATCGTATAAAAATAACATATAACAAATTTTAATCGAATACAACGACAAAACGTTGAATTGGCGATTTAGTAGAAGCAAAGTCTCTTTTCCTTTCCAGATTACTTTCAAAATTCACTGTTTGATTTCTCGTCCTGTCTACGAAGTTCGAGAGATATTCCTCTCAAGATCGATTGTCTAGTTACGGACGATCGTTCAAGACGGTTCGATATCGAAGAGGCACGCTAAATCCGAAGGAAGAATGCAGATTTACACGGGGGCATCGTTCTGTACTTCGCTTTATTTTCTTTCTTCCCTTACCATCCTTCCTCTATCCCGCCTCCCCTTGCCTTCGATTCCAGCCCTTCTTTTCGTCTTCGCGATGCGGTCTCGAAACTTGAATTACAAATGATATCGAATCGAATTGCTCGTAATATCATTCGATACGTGTTCCATTACCCGGCAGACTGAGCCTCGGGATTCAAATTAGATTACCGGTAGGTTAGGCATTCGTGTTTGAGAAGGCCTCTCTTTCTCTCTCCCTCCATCTCTGGTCTACACGAGCGCAAGATACGTTGGCAAGAACATTGAACAAGCGGTCGTTCGAACAAACGGATGAACGAACGAACGGACGGACGGATAGACCGACTTACGGAGGAACGAACGAAAGAACGAATGGACGCTCGTACCCACGTAAGGCCCGGGGCCCTCGACAACACGGTAGCCTCACGTATCCGCAATTTACTTCTGATTATTACGCTCTCTATACTTACGCGGCATTCTTATCTCTCCCTCTTTTTTTTCTCTTTACCCCGTTCCTTCTCGTTTTCCTTCCTGCTCCTTCCCATCCCTCCTAACTCTATCTCACTTTCTCTCGCACTCTCGGGATCTCTGAAACCATCTCCCACCACGCACCCCTAAACCACCTTTCCTCTCTCAGGCGCATCGTCCCTCAAGACCATGCACCGCGCGAGAATCGAGATGGATATCGATTTACACCGAAGCTCGATCGTTAGAAACTGCTCGCAAGTCGAAGCGACTACCTACGTAACGCTCGTCTCTGAGGAAAGGCATTAACCCATTATTCGCCACAATATAACAAAGTCGAGAAAATGAGAGAATATGTACACGGTCATATATTTCTTGTTTCGAGATATTTAATGGATTACATTTGAATAAATGTTTCGTTTCTCGTTCGCGTTTTTCGTTCAAAGAATGCGATACCATCGTTATCATTATCGTCGTTGGCCGATTTATAATAATTTATAAACTCAATTTTGTTAAACTTCTGACTTAGACCACTTTCACAATTAACACTAAATGAATTCCATATAATATTGAAATAACAACCGCTATCCAATGGTTCATTTTTGACAATATCGTAAAGATGACATTGAATTAATTTAGTTTAAAACAATGCGGTGTGAAATAATTGATAAACCCTTTTTTTTAATTTTGACTTGGACCACTTCCATAATTATAAACATATATGTGTATATGTGGTAGGTATAAATGTCGGATTTTTTTGACGCCGGCAGGATGTGCTATAATCGTTACAAAGAAATACCCAAAATATTCGAATTATCCGTATCCCGAAATCGGGACATTGGCGAGTAATGGGTTAAGAAAATTGTCTCTTTTCTTCACCCTTTCCTCGTCTTCGAGAGATTAGGTCGCTTATTAGGTGAAACTACGTCGATGGCATATCGATAGTGTCGTCCTTCGAGGAAAGACGAACTTCGTGAAGCTGACCGTTGCGATTTCTATCGCATGATCGAGCTTGCCTATGTTTCCAACGGTCGCGCGATCTTTTGAAAGCAGAGTGAAATGTAGACGTCGTTGCTCTACGAACCGTTTCGTCCGCCATTGTAGCGCTCCAAGTACGCTTCTCTACGCACAAACGATGTGAACACCAATTTGCATCGTCCGTAAATTTGATAGAAGTAGTTTCGAAGTTCTTTCTCGTCGTTGGTTAGTTTCAACTCGAATCGATGAAGAGAGGACGGCCATACACGATTCATCGTAGAATAAACGTTTCTCCGAGCGTGTCTGAAAAAAAGTCCTCGAAAGAAGCATCGAGCATTCAAAGACGATCTTAAGAAAGTTTCGAGTCGTTATACGCTCAGAACGAATGGAGTTTCGAGGAGACGTCATTTTTGCGAGGTACGTACGCAGATGCGAAACGACACGGGCGAGCGGGCGCTCATCGCGCGTCCGACGAGCCTTTGGATACGTTTCGTCGCGTTAATAAAGAGCGCATTAAACCGATAATGCGATTCGCTTGGTTTAACTTGCAAACGAGAGACGAACGGCTAAAGTCGAGCCGATATCTCGACGAGTCGAAAGTTTTTGCCGTGACGGCATTTATCCAGCCTTTTTCAACGTGCCGATCGACGTCGCGTGATATCGACCGTTCGATCGTTGTAAAAATTTTACTTGTCCGTAGTATGCGCACGTTATGTTTTATTTCGCGTTTAATGCGTGGCTCGTCGCAAGGTCGAGCGTACGTAAACGCACGACCGGTAACAGGCAATAAAACGTTTCCTTACAAAGTGCTCGTATAAAGACGCGTCAAAGGAGGAGGCTTTTATCTGCCTGCTCGAGTTTACCTGGCCACTTGGGTAGGTGCTCGTCTTCGAGGAATACGTCTAGCCTAGACGCATCGTAAAACACCCGCGAGACTGATTAGCGCACGTTGTAAAAGCGATCTTCGATACCCACCTTCCTTTCTTCTCTCTTCCTCGCTCTTCGGGGAAGACTCGAAGCGACACGCAACAAGGACAAATTCCAAAACTAGAAACGTATAAAGGATCGTTTGGTGGGTCTAAATGCAACAGGACAAAGATCCGTGTTTCATATCTCCGATGTGATTCAATTTTAAAGTTGGCCAAAACTCTAAGAAAATTACGCTTAGTTCTAAATCGAGCGATTTTAAGATGAAACGTCTGACTTTGATCCCGCGACGCGCTAAAGATGTACTTTTTCAGATCTTCGATCATTGAAACGAGCTTCGCTTCGAATAAAAACGATTATCTAGGATTTTTCAAGTTTGCTGATCACAAATCCGAAGAAAAGAAAGGGAAAAAATATCGGCAGTCTTGGCGTGTCACGTCGGATTAAATGCATTTGAATCTAGCTAATTGTACAAACAACGGGAACCATCGATTTAACCAGTCGATTAAAACCCAATAGATTTCTTCGGTTAATCGTAGCTCCCATTTAAACCAGTTCAGGAAAATATTTTCTTAACTGATTTCTTAACTGAACGGAGAGGGTATTTTTAGAAACGACGGTACGCAACGAACGATAGTCTTTGTAATCGCTTAAGTACGCACGACACAATCGTAATGTAGTTAGAAGAGCCGGTTAGCGAGAACAGCATCGTGGATTATCAGCCGCGAGGCAGCCAGCCTTTCGACGCTTTTGCAGCAGACGTGACAGTGTAACCGCTTACTAACCGTCGCTCGTGCATGGTTGAAGTCCTTCGCGCTGGCATGCGTCGAAGGAGCCTCTCAGATCGCACGTATTGTTAGTCGCTTGTCGGGACAGCGTCGGGCCTAATAAAATTGAGCACTACTGTTGCATTTGTTTTTCTATTTCGTTTCGCGAACGTCCAAAGTCGTGAGATTTATGAACGATGACGCAGAGTAGCTAAAAACGTCTCGTACCAATGTAAAATCGTTCGAGTCAAGGTTGACTTTACTATATTTTGAAGTAACGAGAAAAAAGATATAGCTTCTTATTAAGATTTCGGGCGAGTTTAATACGACTGTCGCTAAATATTTCGCGCTGTCTTTATTAGACTCGTTGCATCGAGGAACGATGCAGAGTGTACAACTTTTTTTTTTTAAAATCACTATCGATTTTCTATCATTGCGTTAGTCTTCTTTAATACTGCTAAAACACGTAGAAACATGCACTATATCGACGTATCGAATAAATAGCGAATAATTCGCGCATTAATGACAATTACCGTACAGGAAACTGTGCAATAAGTGAAAAATCTATTTGGAAAAAGGAATGGTAAATAAAAAATAATTCGAACATTCGAAGAAGGTCAACAAATCTACGGAATTACCTGGCAATGGAAGAGTTTAGAGCGACGATGGTCAATATATTTTAAAAATTAGTCTCTGGTGATTACGGATCGTCGGAAGAGACATTGATTTAATAGACTCGAACGTTGACACGTAGGTCGAAATTACGTGGAACTCGTCGCTGGGACGTGACGGCCGAGGTTCTTCGACGAACGGCCGTCGCGTCGTTTCGGTCGAGCAGGTCGATTTTCCGTCACGCGCGCCTAGGAGACTACCACGCGTTTTCACTTTCAAAGTTTCTCAAACACCGAGACTAATTCTCTCTTCTGGAACGTACTGTTGCGGTGAGCGCGTGGAGACGGACACCAGTTACGTTAGAAAAGAGCGAGAGCCCTCGTAGGGGAACTGTCGTGTTTCCGGCTTCTTTGAAGGAGATCGTATGCGAGCGAGCGGAGGGTGATGCCTAAGACGAAAGGAAAAAGGAATGGAAGGAAGAGGGAAGAAGCGATAAAAGGGAAGGACCGAAGGAGGGAAACAAGTCCGAGGTCCTTGGGTGGAGTTGTTGTGACAGTTTGGCGTACAAACAAAACACCGGCCGGCCGAGAGCTTCTTCTGCTCTCCAGACGTGCCGCCAGCAATTTAGGGCTCGAGTGGCCGAAAATCTCGCTACGTCCAACCACCAGTCTCGCTTTTTCGACCTACGAGTTTCTGGCTTTTCCAGACGCGCTCGACCCGACCACCGGCTTTGCCAAGTCTCACGCAACGATTCGAACGTTTTGTGTCGTTAAACGTTTCCGCGTTTGCCAAGAGGCAGCGGAATTACGATGGCAACGAAGTCGCTCGCAGCAACTTAACGAGGTCTCTCGAATCGATTGAAGTATCTTCATGGATATTGGACGTCGTCGATGGTTTGGGATGTATCCTAACGATAGAGCGATGCATTTTACATTTAATAAGTTTTAATTTTTGTTCGATGTTGAAGATCGATTTTCGAAGATACTCCAAGTGTTTTGCTCGAGGGAAGAAATTCGTTTTCGTCGAGTTGTCGCATAACATTGCAGGAGTTACGTTTCGCGATAACGAAGGAAACATAAGTGCTTTTTTTTTAAATATATAAAAATAATGGTAGTTAATTTCCCCGATCGATCCTTGTTATATCTACATATATATGTCATATAGCTACTTACGGCTATTTTACACGATCATTAAATCTCCCGACGAGAGTACTGCAAAAACATAAATTATGTATGTACATTAGTATCTTTATGCTTAAAGATACTCACTCGGGTTGCTCTATAGGAGAAGCGAACTGTGCGGGATGAAAATGGGGGAGGAGACAAAGAGAGGTTTACGACTGTGACCACATGTGGGATTGCCACGTCAAGCGTCAGCAGTAAAATGAGCACTATACAGCCGAAAAGTAAAGTGTAAAGTGCAAAAGCAATATCTATCTATTTCGTACTTTGGCTCGTACCTGATGATAGAATATAATATTTTTTACCGACTGATTAAATTTGAAACAAAGATATATTCGTCTTTCGTCGAAATATTTCCGCGTTAAAATTAATTCCTTGTCGCATTACTTCGTCGATTAGCTCGTTTACTTTAGGCGGGTGTCTTCGGTTCGTACGGTGGGAACACGAGCGAATAATTCGAATGTTCCTTGATTTACGAACGTATTCTACGATGTACAAATAACGTGCCTTAGCTACACACGACGTAATATACATCGTTACGCGTGTCGTCTAGGGCCGCAACGTCCCTAAGGATCGTTACGTACCTAACGATCGTACAGAGAAATCCAATGTGCATCGTACGATTTGCAGAACACACGAGGGCAAATTACTCGATGGGTAGTTGGACGCCAATGAAATAGGTATGTCGGAATGAAATTTCGATTTTCTAACAGATGGCATTACTCATGAACCGTGTGTTCCTTGTCGTCAACAGCTGATGTGTTTCGAAGCACTGGCAGCCATCTTTAAAATTTAGTATGCAATAATTCGTAAGAGTATAAACAACATATTTTTACGATCAGTAAATGCAAACGTATTAAACGATCGGTAGATGCAAACGTTGAAAAAACTCGATCGACGTACGAACAGTAAAATTGATATTGTTTTGACAATGATCGCATCGGTTTACTAAGTTCTACATTTAGAAATAACGAGACACCGTCAGTTTCAATCCTTCCGAGTTTAAAACTCTCGTGAAAGGTATAAGCGAGACAATAGAAATGAATTTTGTAAGATCGCGTAATTATTGAACGATGCGAGGACATCGAAATGAGAAGATCATAGAAAAGTGCTGAATATTTCTCGATTTATACGTCTCTTCGTCGATGAGCCGCCTTCTAAACTCGAGATTTCGAAGAGTCTTGCGTCCTACGCGAGCGCATGAATAAATTACAAGAAAAATTGCATCGTCTTCCACAACTTCCTTTTTACTTGGTGGCACGAGATACGTACCACCAAGTAAGTCTTGTACTACTTACGTTGAAGCTTCCGTTGACATTTGTATAACGCGGTTCGTATCGACGCGAAAGGCGTCATACCGCCTACCACAAACGCGATTCTTTGCTTACCAACTTCGATCATCGGCGAGATTTCTATACGAAACGTGGATCTATAGATACGTTTCTCGTGACGTCAGCGAGATCCAATGCAACGCAGAAGCACCGCTAGAACAGATATTGGGTCGGGGAAAAAGTATTACAGATCTTTACGCTCAGATGACTTTAGGGTCGCATATCTCTGGAAATATCCGTCTCATCGAGTTGTAACAGGCGGCGTTTGAAAGGTTATGTTTCAGAGCATACTTTAAAAGAGCAGTTTTTCAAGTCGGTGAATCCAGTCAAAAGTTATAACGATTTAAACACGAGTGAAATCACTGAGAAAATTTGATACATTTTAGAATATCACTTCGATCAAGGTGATAACGCGACTCAGACTCGTGACAAAATTTGTGCCGTTTACGGTCTTGGTACTCTATCGAAATCAACATCGTACTTTTTCTCCAACCCAATATATATGTGTGTGTGTGTTTGTGTGTGTAAAAAAAGAGTATGAAATCGGAATGGAAAGGAGGAAAAGAAGAAGAATAAGAAGGAACGGAAAAATCGACACGCACAAATAAAATCCTTTAATCCAAGAAGGAAAAATTTGTCTCGCGTCGAGGGATAGAAAGGCGAATGTAGGCGCAACAAGTACTTTGTATCCATTAAGCGTGAGCGATCACGCGTCTCGTCGCGATACATGATTTCGACCCTCTGCTCTCGCAACCTCGTGTCCGGGGCGAACCGATAAATCGAAGCCGAATAATCTCTCGGTCGTCTTCGATGCTCGCGTACGATTGGTTTCACCCTCGTAACTCGGCGTCGAAATTAGCCGCTGAACAGGGCGGAAGGGGTGGAAGTACGATCATCGACGATCGCGTCGCGATTGCGCCCACCAAGCCGAGAAATAATTCTCAATTAGACGTCGGCGATCCGCGGATGGGACTAAGTCGTATTTATGTCGCGCAGCGCGGGTGAGCTCCGTTGGGATTTATATTGGTTTCAGCTCGGAGATTTATGGGAGTCGATCCGTCTCAGTTTGGTCGCGGAGAATTCTCGGGTGGCTTCCGTGCATCACCGTGACCCGCCTCGTTTTTCCTCCTCCAAGAGGAGGACTCTGCGAGGAAGGACGTCGTTCCTCTTCTTACGTCGGTCGTCGTTCGACTCCTCGCGACGTCCTATACCACGAGAAAAATTCGTTCTTCTTCCGGTGTGGCGCTCGATTCCGCAGCAAAGTTGAAGCGAAGCGCGTGTTTCGCGCCGCTTGGGCGTGGGTAGAGCGTGATTCGGCCGATCGTGCCACCTAAATTACACGTAAATCGTCGGTTAGCGAACGAAATTGTTCGAAGAAAAATACGATGTTAACAGGGGGATACGATTTAACAATCGATTTAACGCCATTTCGTTCCTTCGTGAGGATTACCTTGATAACGTTTTATCGTAATGAGTCAAATTTAATTTTAGATATTAGATTAGAAATTAGAGGTGGTTAGAAATTATAGTGTCGAATAAATATTAATTAATCTATCGAAAATGTATCAGTTCCTTCCGGTAGACCTAACGTAAGCATAAATGCGTTCATATTCCATGCGGATGGCTTTCGTCGGTCGCGTACATGCGTTCATGGCACTCGAAGGGTTAAACGCGACTAACAAACGCGTTCGTATTTTTAAACGTCTACTATCGCTACTACCTTCGCGTCTTATATTTATATATAAAAATCGACGTACAGAATGCGGTGTCTCCAGCGAGCAACGGGCGAAAGACCGACTCGAAACACGAAACGAGAGAAAAAAAAGAGGACGACGTAAGATTCTTCGAGCGTCACGACGCAACAATGGTTTTTACGAGCGAATCCGCACGGACAAGCTCCCAACCGCGACCGAGCACATACGAGCCACCGACGAAATTGATTTTCTCGCGTCACGTATTTTTCGGCAGCAGCCAGGCCAGAGAGATACGGCCCTCGCCCTCGCCCTCGCGGTAGTCGATTCCTTTTTGCGCGGTGCCGCTCGACGCGGCCGCAAAGCGGCCGAGGACTCTTCGCCGGGACGGTGGACGAGGACGAAGACGAGAAGCGTCATGCGAGGAGCATGACGCGCGGAACTCGTTGGAAAAGACCAAGGAATAAAGTCATAAAGGGGTTTACGGTTCGCCACGGAGTCTCGTTCTGCTTTTGCGCTCTCCCGAGGTTTCTGTTTCTCTGACCACTCGTCCGGAGTTCTTCGCTCTTCTTTCGATCTTTTTTTTTTAAATTCTCTTCAAATTACGGGAAGAAAGACGAGTGAGCGCATCGATCTTAACTGCAACTTCGATTAAATTTCATACGAGATTTTAAGGAGCGACATTCCGTGCTGTTTGTCCAGAAATGTTTTCAACGCGGAGTCTTGCTAAAAACGACAAATTCTCATCCAACAAAATTCGTTACTCTTAAGCAATTAAAAGTTTGCAGACGTTGCAACATTTGGTGAACATTTTTAAGGTGTTATCATAATACTTCTAATAGCGAGTCGTTAACCTAGTTTTATAGAAGTGATCGAAAAATAATAATAGTAGACTTTCAGATATTTGAAAGACTGATCGCTTAATAATTCATTTTATATTGTTATACGCAAACATCTAGGAACAATAATCGTCCTTCTTTCATTAAAAATTTGACGATTTTATTAATCGTTCGTGCATAGGCGTAAACAAAGGACGCAAATCTCCTTTTTCATCGATATGCTTATGCTAGTGCGGAACTACGCATTTCTCAGATCGATTGCTCTATCGAAACATCAGTTCGATTTCAATTCGAGGCTGTTCGATTCTAGCATCGACAAAGGACGACTTTCGTTCGAATTTGAATCTTTTCGAATTCGCATTATACCTGCGAGCGTAGTCATTGTTCGTTGGTCGACGACGTACGGTGGGCGAGCAGCGCCAGCGAGTCGCACGACGCCAAGGAAATGCGACTCCTACGATTTCGCATGCAAATCAATTCCGGAAGGGATAGGTATCTCGCCGCTCGATGCCTTCGCCCTCGACGTCGGCTTTACGGCTGTGCTAATTGTTTCCCGCGTTCGAGCTAGGTGCTAAGTAAAACAAAAGGTACGGAAATACTCGGCAAGGGTCCTCTTCGATCGATTAGAAACTCGAGCGATACTTTTCCGTGCTCCTGCTTATCTTACCGAACATCGCCGGACTTCCTTTGAAATTCCGCCAACACGAATTCGTACGTATTAACCTTTTTCGTCGACAAGAAACTTCCGAAACAAAGCTTTTTGCACCTTTTCACGTGCCCCGCATTCTTGGTCAGTGTTTCTTCCATTTTTTCTGGGCCGAGAATGGTTTAAATTTTTTTTTTTTTCGTTAATGGTCTATCGAGCAGTGGTCGTTTGATAAAAATTCCTGTATCAATCCTACGACTTGAGTAAACGCTTGAAAAACAGATTGGTTCGACTTGGTACAAAGATAATTTCCTCGTGCGTATATCAAAGAGATCATTGAAATATTTTATCATAGTCGGATGTTATCTATCGAATATTAATCGATTTTTACGCTGTTTAAAAATTATGCACTGTATCAATTCTGTGCTATTACTCTTGGAACATATAATCCTCGCATTTTTCACCTTTATGCATCCGATGATGGTACATCAAGATCAATGAGTCATATTGCAACAGTTTGTTAGAATATTGCGTATTAATGATGTAAAAATGTCGTAAGGTATTTCGATGTAAAATTCGTTACAGATTTTATTCGAGTTTTTACACCTTACGAGTAATTTATCGTTTGATCTGGAATGCAATTACAATAACTTTCCTCTGTATGGAGTTTTTACTCGACAAATGCGTATTCAAAATCGATAAATAGCTTCTGAGAAATTTGCATGAAATTTGCATAAAATTAGACACAAAAAATTCATTCTGTTATCAATTTCATACGCTGTCGTTCCCTTCTATCCTTTAATCTCTTCTAGCATGCTTGTCACTTGACAACAGACGAAAAGTCGAAAATCAAAGGAACGAAAGCCAGTCACGAAAGATTAAGGAACTCGCCGGCAACCAAGGCGAGAAACCAAATAGCGCCTTGGTCTAATCGATTCACCAGAGTCGTTAGAACGTTAGACGCGCGGCCTTTGAACCGGTGCATTTGTTCTACATCGATGCTTAAGTGAAATCACGCGATGCGAACGCATGCGCCGCGCTAAGTCGTGCCTTTCGCATCGGGAGGCGTCGTTCCGCGTCGTTTCCACGTTTTTGTCGAATTAATCGACGATTCTTTTCAATCGTATCCTTCGCTTGAAATAGCGACTGTCACGTGCGTCGCGCTAAACTAAGCGTCTATTTAGTCCTACTCAAGAAATATGCTTTCTCATTGGGATAATTTCTATAAACATAGGCCAATTAAGAAAGTCGTGACTATTAAAACAGATCGTATCCGGTGCCATACTACATCGATCCACTAAGGAGGCGTGCGTACGACTGACCGATTCGATGAGATTAAATTAGAGATATGACCATTTGATTTTTGGTATGCTTAAGGGTGTGACGAGTTCCACGAGTTTGATTGAAACTGACGAAACCGTTTTTTGATTTTATCTTTTCGCACGATGCTCCCAGCATAAAACGGACAACGGATATAAATTCTACGCGTCAAAATCTATAAGAAAACACTTTCAAAACGAAGAAATTCGACATTTCAATTTTTGGCGATTTTTGAAAAGTTTGCCAATTGCTTGGAATTTTTAGCGATTTTGGCCGAAATCTCAAGGTCCGTTTTCTCGAGCTTTTTCGATGAAAATCGATACAGCGACGAATAATTAGCGGTTTTAGGGAGATTTTAACCGGAAAATTTAATTTAAACGCGTTTTACAAGATTTTTCGAAATCCTGGAAAACGGTTTTTTGGCTGTATCTTCTAGCACGATGCTCGCGGCCTTCTACGGAAATTTTGTTTGCATCGTAGCTTGTAAAAGTAATACGTTGAATGTCGTATCAAGAGTTACATTGGCGCCATGTAAAGCAAACATGTATCCATGAATTATCAAAATATCGAAGGTTTCGTTTCTTATCGAAGTATTTTATTAATTCATTTATTCCAGTCAACTGCTAGGTAGAAAATTTGACGCTCGATGATAGCAGGTTAAAATATAGTTAATAACTACGGTTGAGACGTCTTTTAGGTAGTACAGGTGATGGATGTAATTATTAAAATATTAATCGTAAAATAGGTACGATCTTGTAGTTTTTTCCCTTGGAAATCGATAGATGAAACGATGCGTCGATGAATTGAAAAATTGTTTACTTTGAACTTTCTCAAGCCTAGCGAACGTACGTAGATGTTCTCGCGTACCCTGCCAGTTTATTATATTTTTATACTAACGAATCATCTTATTATTCCTTACGCACGATACGGATGAAACCTAAGAAACATCGATCGATCGAAAGAATTTATTGTTCATCCATTCGTCGAATTACTCGTAATTTCATAATTTTTGCGAGACACGAAGCGTGGAAGAGCATAGGAGGCCACTTTACAAGCAGGCGCACGACTGTACGTTTGACCCGTAAGCACACTTCACGCATTCTGATATTCTCATGGTTATGACACCGGGATCTTGGGTATCGTATTAACCGCCAATCTTTCCGCTAGCTTTGATCGAGCGACCTAGCACCGCTAGAGTTAGCTTCGGATAAATAAAAAATATGCATCAGTGTAGCGTTCGTATCGAATGTAAAACTTTCTTACGTTTCGCGTCGGTACTTACACTATATTTGTTGCGGTGGTGACGCGCGAAGGCTCGTCATTCTCAAGATCTCGATCGAACGATGCGAATACTTTCACGGATATAAAGAAATTCAAGATATCTGCCACGAAATTTTGTTCTTCGAATGAACGATCTTAATTATATTGAAATATTTTTATACTGAAATAATCTAAATTATTACTATGTGTAATATACGGTTAATATATTTACAGAAATCATGTACAAAATTAAACATGATTGATTCGATTACGTTGGACATATGAGCGTAAGGAGCGTGTAAAGGGAGAAAAGTTAAATAGAAAGTACAAAATTAATCGTTAACTTCGAGCTAATCGATATTACTGCAAGAATAAAGTACATATCAAAAATACAAGTCATAAAGTCGTAGATTATATCGGTCGTCTTTTGTGCACATGTCACTCATTGTCAAACGATGCGTTCGAGTCGTATGTATCTCCTGAATGTTTCTTTATATACTTAGCTCAGAAAAGATATTCATCTATGCGAATCGTATCGAATGGATCATAATTTGCCTTTCGAGTTCATTTCGTAGAGTCGTGATCCTAGCCGAGAGAATTCCTTGTATGAATGAAGCAATCTAAACAAAGTTTACAAAGCTGGGTAGAATTTGCGTTTAAATACCAAATTACAAATATCTTTATTTGCTTCTCGAAGGAAACGATATTTTGCATATATGATCGCCGTATATCTTAAGAGTTTGAAAATGATCGCTCGTAGGTTCCTTTCGGTTTCAGTCATTCGCAGGTACCTATAATAGATCTTACGCACGCGATCTGTTGCACGCAGAGGAATTTTTACTACCGCTCTGAAAACTGAAGTTCTACTATACTTCGCGAAAATTGTCGATACTTGTTAGGTCGAACGTCACGTAAAATGTAAGGTGTCTATCAAGAACGAATAATCAGATTTTAAAATATCCAGAAACGATCTTTTATTCTCCCTTTTGTCGTTCAAAGTATCAAAATATATTTTGCTTTGCAAGAAAGTATTATCTGAAAAGGAAGAATAGAAGAAATTGTAGAATATTATCTCAATTGTTGTTTAAGTGACAATCTCATCAATGTCGTTTTAAAAAATATTATTACATCAAAATATTTGTTCTAGTTTCAATTTGATTGTTGTACTTATCATACTGATTTGTTGTATATGAAGATCAATAATTTTTGTTTATTCTTTACAGGTATTGGCAAAAAGTATTACAAAATAATAGAACACGAATAGATTGAACATTGAATTTAATATAAAACTTAGATACAAAATTTCTCATTATTAGTCGCTAAAACTTGATAAAATTAGAATATCCATAAGGCTGAGCCTTACAGAAAATATCGCGCGCTAACGTATAAAAATGTTCAACATGTTACAACTAATAACCTAAAGCTGTAAGTATGTCGTACTACTTCTGCAGAAATATATTACTGACTCTAATATTTTTTCTATGCTGTCAATAAGCAAATCGAAGGACTTTCTTATTCAATATGTCAAAAATACATATAATTAGCTTCATAGCATCTTGCGTCTCGATGCGAACATTCCTGTAAAAATAAATCTTGCTACAATGCGATTGATTCGTCAAGTTATGGAGGTGCACAAATGCATTGCAATTATCGACCCTGCATTTGGATGTGCAGTTAGGAAGATGTATCGTTCGAACTAAAACCAAAGCCGATCTAAACGCCGTGGAGGGTTAAAGCGTATAGGTTACTCGCACATTACAATAACGAGGCATCGAACACGACGGGAGGGAGACGACGGGATCATCGAAGTATCGCGTTTCCACCCTTAAAGAGTTGATATTAGAGAAGGCAGGAGTGGTGGGGAAAACGCAAGGGCGATCGAAAAGGCCAAAACAGTCGTTTACCTTCTAATAACGAGATCCGAGCAGCCAACTTTAGAAGGAACATAAACACGATCCTCATTAGTGCGTCTCTCTGGCTCTGTTACGACTCATACTCGAACATCGCGAGGAGTATTGTCTTTCGCATGAACGTTAAAGAATAGTAAAGCGGCAACTTTCTCGATGTCTTAAACAATGTTAAAATTAAAAGCGCACTGTGTCGTATCTGTTAAGAGCAAAAGAGCAATTCTGCATGAAGAGAATTATTTTATTTCTTTTCTTTCGCTCACGCTTTAGGCATTCGTAGTAAAGAGCTCGGCTGCCGGGAACTAACGGAGAACATTTTTTATATCATGGCGAAGTTCGATAATGTCGAGCTAAATCGCACGTTGCTCCTACTAAATTCTAAGTTACGAAAGTGGAATCTGGGCTACATATTTCATAACAGCACCCTATTATAATCGAAGTAATATCGTGTCGCGCCTTCGATGTTTTTCTAGGACTTTACTCACTCGTACTTCTGACACGCTTCTTTCTACAAATCTCCAACAATATTTTCTCTCTTAAATATTAGGTCTAACCAATTATGTTACCTCAAATTTCAACATCGATTCTTTCGACCATTGCAATTCTACGTACGTGCTCGATATATTCGCGAAGATGTGGTTAGTAGTCATGGAAATTAGATCGTCCAGTAGATATTAACTAATGCATCAAAACGTATTACTACTTTCTTTTAATGGAAAAACTGACAGAACTTTTCGGTAGACCCGATATCATTTCTCGATACATCGAAACCGCAAGACAGAACTTTGGCAAATTGGCGTTTTGAAAAACAAATTCTCCCTAGATTTAGCTTGATAACGCTTAACAACGGCAGTGAGCAGCAATAACGGCGTTAGAGAAAAGACGAGAAGGTGTTCGGTGAACGGAGGAAGTCGAGGAAGGGAGCAGAAAAGGCTTATATTGATTTATCGAGGAAGTCGCGCAGTCGGTAGCATCGCGTCGTGGCAGCGTCGGCGCGTTAAGAAGGACCGTGGAACGGTTGGGCTTTCGAGAAGCCGCAAGAAAGGACGGGCGTGAAAATGAGCTTCTATATACGTGAAACTAGTCGACGGAAAGTAATACCTAGACCGACGATTGCCGCGTTCCGCCGATTTTGAACTGGCTCGAAGGAGAGTTCGTCGGTCGGCTGTGCGACGAGATAACATTTTCATTTCTTCATTTTATTTTTTCCCCATTATTTCAAACCTTGTTCGATTAAATTTAATTTATATCCTTACTCGAGCGAGAAACTTTTAGGTCAGGTATATCGCTTTCGACTGAACGCGAACGATCGATAATGAAATGTTACGGTAAAATTGGGACTACCCGCGTAATTCTTCGACTTGTTTGATCGAACTCAATTTTACGCAAATTTTTTCTCTCGAAATAAACGAATTAAGTAAATCCAAAATATCAACTGTAAATGGTATTTCGCTCGATTCTTTCGCATTCCTATTGATGACATCTCGTCTGAAAATGTCGTATCTTTAGCAACGATATCATACGTATCCCATTTAAAAGAAAACAGGAAAACTTAATCGATGAAGAAATAATAAAAAATAAAAAATATTGATTCGATAATCGATCGAGAATCGACTCGGTCGATTCTGCGTTCATTCGAGAGCCGCAGTCAGAGCGCTAATGCGAATAGGAAGTTTCGAGCAATGACGTTTCGCTTGGATAATAGCTTCGAAGATTCGTAGCGGGGTCGCGAGAGCGAAGCCTGTAGCAGGATTTACTCCCTCTCCGTTTGGAGCTGCGCTCGAGTCTTTTCACCCCACCCGGACCAAAGCCGAAAAGCCGTTTGCCCAGGAGGGTGGAGAAACGCGAGGGTTTGCGCGCGATGGGTGGGACGTCGCTGTCGTTGCTGGGAAATCGGCCGGAAAATAGGAAAGCCAGCTTCCCTGTGACAAATGGTTGATCATCGCGAGAGCGAGAGAGATAGGGAGGCACTTGGCCCGTTACCCGTCGACATTCCACGTGGCGCGAATGCTACCACCAAAGGGAGGGGGTAGGAGGGGGGTGCTCCGTTCAGAAGTGGGGAGTTAGGACAGGAGACGCGCGATCATTGGGCAGCAAAGCATGGATGCCTCGAGTGGCGGGTTAGATCAGACAAGTTCCAGCAGTACCAACGAACAGGGGGTATCTTATGACGCTGAACGATGTATCGTGACGATGAACGCCGATGAACATCGATTGTCGTTTTTCGAAGCGATGATGTTCGGAACGAACGTTAGCCAATTATGCTCCGCTGTTGTCGTTGATCGAATCAAGAAAATCGAATGAAGAAAATTTAGCAGAAGTACGTGACTGCTATTGGGCATTGGCTCGTCTATTACACGTTTCTAATTTCTTGACATGTTTTTCTGAATTTTGATATAACGATTTTACAAAAATGGTCGACCACGCTGTACGCGTGTATGTTATTTAGTTTTATGCTGTAATTGCATACGATGCCCTGTCTGATCGATATCGATGAGACTGCTTGGCTTTATCGATTCTCGACGAGGTACCTGCATTTGCGAGGCATTAATAATTTCTTGCCAATGGCACGGTGTTAAGTAACGATAATAAATTATATCTTCTTTATATCGATTCAACGTGCTTTAACGTCAACGATTGTAAGAAAGAGACGAACATCGCGCAATATTTTGATCGTAAAGATGGCGGAAACGATCTTACGCGCGTTTTTGATCTTTTTTGGCGCATCATCGCCATTGACGCTACTCAAGCTCCAAAATGGTACCAATCGGAATGCGAATAGATTGGAGATTCCGAAGGAACTTTAAGGAAGGGAGAGAGTGCGAACCTCTCGTTTCCGACGAACGTGTAAAATTGCGGTCTTCGAAGACGCCCCTGCGGCGATTCGTCGGCCATGAAATACGAATACGAGTGGTCGACATTTATATGCGCTTGCATCGTAGCTCTCGAATATACCAGTTTCGTGTCGTAAACGCCTCGACCGGCGTTCCTTTGCAACGCGGCATTCGACACTAGACGTGGCCCGACAATCCACTGCCATCCATCGGAAATATTATCGTTGATCGTTTGCGAGCCTCTTGTCAAAATGCTCTCTCTCTCTCTCTCTTCCTGCGAAATATTCGCGGTATGCAAAGCAAGCACTCCTATGCGCTAAAATTGGAAATAATCGTTTTTACGTACGACGCAATTGACGTTCTCACGAAGGAAAGAAGAAAATGGAGGAAAAGAAATAGGAGAAACCAAAAGCAATTATTTTTCGTGATTCGATTTATATCGTGCGTCTGAAAGAAAGTACGCAGCAACGGATCGCAAGATGTATGAATGAAAAGTGAAGTTTCTATAATTTTATTAATCGTCAAATTTGTATGAATTTCAGTGATAAACGAAAAATGTCTGACTTGAAAAATATTATTAGATGGATCGTAACGTAAACACGCGAGCACATGGAGCTTTGTAGAGTCATATGCGATATTCAAGATTCTCGATGAATGTTTGTACTCTCTATATTTTATTATATTTGAGGAACTGGCCTATGAAAGGCAATCTAGTTAACGGAATGCTATCGTCAAGGAACTCAGTTTAACGATACGATAAATACCATACGAACACGATATCAATGTGTAAATCGCGACGTCGGTCAAGTTCTTTTTTGCACTATACTACTCGACACGACACGAAGCACGCTTCGGAATTACGAATATTATTTCACCGATGTTCGCGCGTCGAAGATCGGTTACGAACTGACACTGCTTAGGATCTCTGTAAGACACCTTGATCGACCGAAATAAAAAAAAAGGAAAGTATCGTAGTTCGATGGATTGTTATTGTTGTCATTTTGATAGAAAATCAATTATAAAAGCTCCTATGAAAACTCATTTCGCTTCGTTTTATTTTTGTTATTAAAAAGCACTTATATGAACAAAAAATGGCATCTGGAAATTGAGATTTCACGGTTAAGTTCCTACTTCAAAATGACAAAAAATATTTATCGTTGTCGACAACATACGTAGTTACAGCAATTTAAATGATAGCTGCATCTTCACTGCGTCTAAGCAGTTGACACTGTCGCATCTCGAACGAGATATATCGTCCTTCGCGTTTCTCGAAACTTTTTCAAATGACGATATATCGTCGTCTGGCACTAAAAGAGTTAATGACAGTGCATTTTCGAATGACGATATCTTCGCGTTTTTCACGTAATGTTGTATTTTTCAAAGCCGTACGAACTCTAATAACGCCACCATTTTTCTAACTTTTCTCGTTGCATTTATACGCCATTAAACTATAGTTCGAAATAGGACCGAAGAATAACAGGACACGTTTAACATATATTCTTTAAACTAATATCACGATGATCCGTTTTCGCAAGAATACGATCGGAAAGATTCTTTCCGCGATATTCGTCGTCGTTCGTAATTATTTCAACGTACGCTCGTTACGTCGACCCTTGCGGTGAGAAACGATTCGACAAGGCGACGAAGAGGCATCGTAGTAAATGCGTTGACATAGCTGAGATTTTATTAGGCGTCGGCCACGCGATTTTCGCCACGGTCCGTAAATCGGCCCATTTATTTTACGCAGCCAGATGATTCGCCATTGTCGCGGACTCGAGGAAGCATCTTCCCTCGCGACGAATCCCGTTGCTTCTAGGAAAGCTCGGGTGGACACGGAATGGTCGATGTTCGATAAAGCGAAAAGCATATATATATATATTGCACGAAAAGAAAATTTCATTTTCATCCATTTCGATATGACACTCAAACGATCCGATGATTCCATTAAAAAACGCGCAATCTTCTCGAAACTCTGAGATTATGGTAAGGAGTGAATGAAAGTATTCTTCACGTTGGTAGCGTATCTTTGCGCGAGATTTTGAAGCATACACGCGACGATATCGATGTTAATTTGGTAGAATTATAAGAGAATCCCTCGTTAGTTAGTCGAGTCATCGAGATGCTTTATGGCAGTTTCCACTTCGAAAATGATGGTTGAGCTGCGACGTCTTGTCCTTGTCGGGTTCGTTCGCGGTGCAGGAAGCTTGGAACGCGTCATTGTCGAGAGGGCGGCCATACGAAGGCGATAAAACGGAAAATTGCTGAATTCCCGCGGAGTAATTAAACGAGACACCCTCGTGAAATCGCACTGACTCTCGCCTCCATGTAGCTGCGAACGTTCCTTTAACGTTCCCTCAAATTTATCCGACCGACCTATCTCCGTTTCGTCTCTCTCTCTCTCCCACTCTCTCTTACCCTTACGATCCTTACGAGCATCGCGAATCGCTTTCAGCTCCCTCGAGAAAACGATCGATGCAACGCTTCTCCGAAATTACGTTCGCATTGACTCGTACTACGTTAAAGTTTATCGAGTTTCACTGGTCAGTTGATAAAACAAATGAAAATTTGAAAAGGAGGAATAAAATAAACGATGAGCCACTTTCCAACAGATGTAAACGATGTAAATATAAAATCATTTAATTTCCAATGATTAGTCCGGTGTACATCTTTCATAAACTAAAAAGGGAAAAATTCGTTTGTCTATGGAATATAATAAAATATAAATCCGCTATCGGTTTTAAAATTATTTCATTTGAATAAAAATTAGATATATTCGTCTGTATTTGGAATAAGAATTATTATACGAATTATCATACAAATTTCTAAATATAAATAGTTATAAAGTTATTAAAACAATCAACACTATACATTTTTTATACGATAAATCCTCTTTGAAATATTACGATATTTTACGATTAAAAATGTAGTATCTACGTATTGATTCACGCTTTCGATCAAGCCACCTTCTAGATCTTTCACCGTGTCAAA
The DNA here is from genome assembly GCA_025433975.1 of Liostenogaster flavolineata. Lineage (NCBI taxonomy): Eukaryota > Metazoa > Arthropoda > Insecta > Hymenoptera > Vespidae > Liostenogaster > Liostenogaster flavolineata. The sequence goes on from JAITYT010000052.1 coordinate 2,152,701, forward strand.
TGAAGCAGTGAGCAAGAAGGAACGTGCCGAGAGAGGCGGAAAGCGGTGCAGGATACGAAAAAGGGGCAGCGTTTACACAATACGGTAAGATAATCGCGTGAAACGATTCGTCGCCCTTACAGCCGATTTAGTTGGCGATTTGTTGAACGAGAAGGGAAGAGGGGTAGCCACGATGCCTTCGAGCGGCACGCTGAAATAACACGAATGATCTGTTTTTTCTACTGACTCGCACGGAATTCCCGAACTAATCGAATCGAAAATATTTAATCTCTACGTCGTTGGAGAACAGCAGCAGCGAAGAAAATGGCAACACGATGTCGACTGTTATTTTTAATCGATGAAATAATTTCAAATCAACAGGAGAAATACATTCGTAATGTATTTGCAAGGTACGACGAAGCGGAAGATTCTTCATCAAAAAATAAAAAATGAATTTAAACGTTCGAACATCGTCGATGCAAATCGTTTTATCCGAAGAACGATCGATGTGCCGCCATTGCGCGAGGAACGATTAACCGAAAATATAATGAAAACTTGACGCGACCATCTTTAAACGGCGGACGATAAGCAGACGCGCGCCCTATCCTGGCTTCTGCTACGAATCATTCAGCGAATACTTGCACGGTCGGCGCGTTTGAGGACTTATCTCGGCTTCTGGTCTCGCGTCGTATCATCATCGTTACGGGACCAAACGAGAACCTTTCTCCTCGTTCGGGGGTTGATTCAACTCGCCTGAGAGTTGCAACGTGTACGCAGGACCGATTTAGGCGTAGACTATAGAAAGGAGATATCGCGCTGCTGGATAAAGGACATTTCTTCGAGTGCCACACTTTCAGACATTGCAGACGGAAGACGCTTTAACGGCGATAAATATCGTTCGAGAGAATGGATAAATATTTATGTTAATGTAAGCACTAAATTTTACGAAGAATTTCTGTCAAGCGTTGTACAGGAGCGTGTAACATGGAAATGTGTTAAAAGTAAATAATTATTACTTCGTAACTAATAAAATGAATTAAACGCTATTTTATAGAGAAAACTTGTCAATTTTATTATCATATATATGAAAGAGAAATATAATAATTTAACGATTGAAATA
>JAITYT010000052.1:2192451-2204562 GCA_025433975.1 Liostenogaster flavolineata
AATTAAAATGTACATTCCATCCTTTCTTCGAGCGAATCTATTTTCACGATGGAATTTTGAATCGCTTTGGTAAGAGACTGTCCAATCGTGAAACCAATTTGCGTGGAAATTTTGCACGTCACTTTAACAAAGAGCGTGCTACAAATTTTGTATTAACGGGTAACACTGTCGCCTCCGGTATACATACGCGATCTCCGTCAGTCAACTCGCTTCGAGAAGACGTACGACGATGATTGTGCGTAAAATGTTTTACAATTCGCTTTCAAAATTACCGAATATAGTTAAGTACATCATTGCTAATTGCTAAATTGCCTTGAATCGTATCAATTCGATTCGTAACAAAATGATATCGATAACGTCTTCGCACGTGAATTTTTAAGACGAATTTAAAATTTATCACCATCGAAAAAATGGCAATTTTACTGCGGTAAGAATGCATCATCGATGGAAAATCAGTTTATCGGTCGCTAACGAGGATGGTAATCGAAAGAAAAGTGAAAGCGATTTACGTAATTCTTCTGCACGAGATACGTGAATAGCTGCGCGAAAACCATGATTATACGCTCGATTATATTGTTCAAAAAATTGATTGTAATGGTCTTTAGACACTTCATGCATTGCGGGCATTTTGCATCAATCCGACAATGGTCCCAATGGAATTTCTCGATTAACACGATTTATTTTCGTAAGACGTCCGGTAAAATCTACCTTGCAAAATTTATTCGCTGTGGTATTTGCAACAAAATTTTCATTTGTGAATATTGTCGAAAGTCGTGATGAACTGCGAGCCACGACTCTGCTCTTTCCTCTCCACTCCCTGACGACGACATATTTCTCCACTTATAAACAGCGACGTGTATAAACGCACGTCCATCCTTAAATAATGAAAGTGATACCAAAATAAAAATTAGCGGCTTATCAATCGATTCTCAACCCCCGTCGTAAGATCATTCACGAATGAAAGTCGATACGTGTGACTCAAGTGATCACAAGTGATCTAAGTCAATAATTCGAAAAATTATCGATTATTTCGTATCGCGTTCTTTTACATTATCGTGATCTGAAGGAAAAAGTTTGCAAAATTGCGAAAGCCAAACCGTTAAATCGAGTTGGCTGTTACGTCGTTAAACAAAATTCAGTTCGTGTTTATTTTGACAATGGAATAATTAATTGTTGGACCACTTTCATAATTAAGGGCACGTATACGCATCGGCATCGTACAATTTTCTTGTCGATCATACATGCGTGGCGACATAGCAAGAAAATGAAACGAATCGATGAGTTGCAAGTCCAACAATTACCGACTCTGTCTACCTAACGCCTTCTTGACTGACATCAAAATGTGTGTAATCTGTACGATGCACTTCGGTACACGTGTATGCGATGTAGGCAATGGTTCTAACCTATATTTAGAATTGCGTGAAACCTAACGATTTGGTGTAATTGACGATAACGGGAGGGAAACGAAAGAATCCAATCCCGATCCCGAAACGAAAAAATTAATTATCCGTGGTCCACGTCGCGAATCTTGGTGGCCGACCGATCGAACGATTATGCCAATACAAAAGTTGGCAGACTCGTTAGTCAAAACCGGATAGTTCTTCATCTTTCGAGCGAGAGGGAACCCTCTTGCCGTGTAAATGGGCCTGTTGACGAGGAGAAGATCAAAGACCCCGGCAGGTACAGCCTCTTCCTCCGAGAAAAAAAAAGTCAGTTCGCATTAGGAATTTAAAAAAGTTTCGACGTACGCCGCATACTGACCGTTCCTCATCTGTATTAACGAGGTTCGCACGATCGAAATTATAGTTTCGAACGGTGAACGTCACATCGCGATAGTTGATTCGGTATTGCTGGCGTATCGACAGGCGATCGCTCTCGGTGCTTTCACCGGAAATGAGAACGGCGCTATCGTAACTCGAATTATCGCGAATCGAACGAAGCGTCGTTTATCGGGAGTCCTGGTCGATCTATCGAAGTTACCCATTTTTGGCTACGAAGAGCGCTCTAGGTATTTATTTGTTAAAGTCGTATTATCATCGATAACCTTTTGGGTTTACGTGTTTACGTAAACAGGTGATCGTTTAAAAGGAATGCACACATCCGCTTGGAAAACGATAATAATTTCCGGAGGAAGTATTCATGATCTCTACAGAGTTGAGTACCTTAGAAAAAACAGGTTAACTTTCTTAATATAAAGAATTCCACAGTTGAAATAATAAACGCTTGATTAAGAAAAAAAAAGCGAGAAAGAAGACGGATTTTCTATTTACACTCTAATCGTTGAAACTTCTATTTTACAAAAGACATGCGTACGTTGGTGGCAAGGAGGAACTGTTCGTCCATGTTGTTATCTTAAATCACGAAGGAATCTTCGGAAATCCTTCAAAACGATCCAACTTCCGAAAAAATTTTCTTCGTACGATACAACGTACGAACTCGATCGTTCCATTGGCAATATTCTAATAACGCGCGTAAAAACTTGCACGAAGCATGTCATCGACAGAGTCACATCATCCATACGAGTTCTCGTTAATGGAAAAAACAGATGATGCAACAACAAATATGGAGTATCTAAACAAGCAATAGTTCCGGATGCACGGAAGTAAATTAAATTTCCTAACCATAGTTGACACGTGTTACTAACCTTATCCGTATTTAAACGACTAACAGACGAAGAGCCAATGCGATGGTATCGCGTCAAAGCAAAAATGCACACAGCACACCGCGAAGCAGCTGTTGGCGTCGATTATCAAAGATAGCATCGAAATATCCTGGATACTTATATTCCGACGAACACATCATCGGATCATCGTCGAGGAAAGATCGATGGTGGATCGAAATGGCCGAATCGACGACAATCACGATAATAATCAAAGATCTAGTCTTTTACCATCGTTCGAGCGGAGAATCGTCGATCGTCGCGAATCTAGAAAGGAATGACGAAAATGTGCGAAAGGATCGGGCAGAGAATTCGCCGCGGTGCCGTGATGGTCGTCGGATGGCGCGTTAGGGGTCGTTTGCCCGATAGGTCGATGGTTAGGCGAGGCGTTAGGTTTGGGGACGTCCGAGACGAGTGGACGATCACGAATGGAGATGACGTCAGGGTTGACGGAACGGAAGAAAACGGAACGAAACGCAACCGGTACCGGATAGGTTAATGGCGAGGGGTGGGGGACCGCGGTCGGGGCCCCGGCCCAGCGGCTCAGCTCCCTGATTACAGAGCTCCGGGATCCTCCACACTCTCGCTCTCACCTCTCGGTTATTGTACCGACCGACGGACGAGACATCGCTATAGATCAAGCGCTGCCATGCCGCGTAGCTCGCGTAGTTCGCGTAGCTCGCGTAGTCTCGTCGATCGCGCCTTTCCTCGATCCACGCATTCCAGTTTCATCGAGAAATTTATCCAGACGTTTCCGGCCGTCGGCTTTCTCGTGCGTCTCGATGAACCTGATCGAAAGTGACGCGCGTACGTACGAATTTGGTTTCGTGTCCGCTATCGACGATTTATGCTTACTTTTAGCTTTTCTAAGAGCGAAGACATGCTAGACAGGGGGCAACGGTAGCACTGGAACACGCTATGAAATTGAGATTGGGAATACGTGGAAGAACTCGATCGGGAAAAACGTCATAATTCGCTTCGACTCGAAAGCTAGGATCCATCTTACGGTCCTAGCACCGGTTAAGCGAGATTTAGGTTGAAGCGTAGGCCCGAGCATAGGTCGGGGTACTGGGTGGACGGCGTGGCGTGTGTGGCGGCTCAGGCAGATTAGAGGCTCCGGGATAATTAAGTAGCGCCTTCGAATAACGCCCAGCTATGCAATGCCGCGATGCCCGACATTCGTCTTTAGGATTTCCTCTCGAGACGTTTTGTTCTTACTTCTTAACTACGCTTTGCCTTTCATTCACTACCATTTCCTTTCACCGCTAATTTCTTTTCTTATTGCCTACAGTTTTTACGATCACGAATCCACCCATCGATCGAATCGTCTTTCGAGTTTTTCGAGAGTTTTCCTAGACTCGACGCGTCTATCGATTCATAGTTTTTTAACGATCGATGATCGGTGATAGAAGAGGCACAAGAGTCCCGATGTTTCAACTCCAAGTATCGATGTCGAATCCTATTAACGATATTAATAAACTTTAAGAATTATATCTTTCTACGGTAATTTACTCCTCGGATTGCTACTGTTCCGTGAAAATGTACGATTAGTTCGCTTAAGTTCTATATTTCCTTTGTATCTCCTCTATGAATTAAATTCGAAGAGACACGAACCCTTGTACTTTCTCATCTCTTTGCACTAGTAACGACTTGCTGCAAAAGTTCCATAACCACGCGAAGAAATTTTAAACACTGAACGAAATGACTATTACTAACTAATAAAAGGTTTGCAATACTTTTCGTTATTTCATTATCGATGTATTCGAAGTACATAAAATAATGTTGTAATGGCTTACAGCAGCAGAAAATTTTAGACGAATATAAGGTATAAAAATACTTCTTTCTTATATTAAATAAGACTTGTTTCAAATTGCACAATTATATACTCGTGTGATTTATCCGATTAAATTCTTTACCGAGACACTATGCAATTTTAATTGCCTCGTTTGTTAACGTAGAAGGTCCACGATGATTCAACTGCCCACATTTACGTTGACGAGAATGATTTTTAATCTTTGCCGCTCGTATATCAACGGCAGATTACTTTAATTATACAGCGATCATCAAACCGATTAGGATGCTATCACGTGGAGTGATAGATCGTGCCAGATGACCTACTTATCTAACACCTACCACCTCGTACCGCACTACAAATCGATCGTTCTTCAAAGTAAAACTTTCGACGTGTCGCTGATCAAACTCAAGAAACGTACAAGCAAAATGATTACATTCCGCGACAAAGTCGAATTATTTCTAATCGATCAAGCGAAGATTTTTCAGAAATTTTTAAATTTACAACGGAACGCCGTCTATCTAAATTAATTATAATAATTCCAATTTTAAATAAACTCAGGCAGGCTACTTCTTTTAAATCGACTAATTTCGCAATTAAAAAAAATATAGAACTCGTCGCGTACGAAGGAATCGCAACAATTTTCAAATCAAGAAAACGATCACCGAGTAAATTAACGTACTTAAAATACGATCGATCCTCCACCGTGAATAATCTAAACTGCCGTCCTCGTCGATCGAATCGTGCCGAAATCGACGTGGACGTAGCTCGCGACGAGACCGAAGACAGGCGAAGAATTTGACAGATACCAAGAAAAGGATCGCGCCTTCGCGTTGGATGGTAGTCGACGAAGAAAGGCGCCGAGGGGAAGGAAGAAAAGGAGCCTTTGGGATTATTAGCGAGCGGGTAGTCGTAGAAGGTGTGATTCTGACGTATCCGACGCCTCTTCGCTGCGGGTAAGAGACCGCGAGCCAGGCGACCAAGGATAGAAGGAGGAGGAGGAGAAGGAGAAGGAGAAGGAGAAGGACGAGGTGGCCTCCTCGCGAGCGGAGCAAAGGAGAGAGGAGGAAGGATGGGCAGTTGGAGAGGAAAGGAGATCGAAGTCGTAGCTCGCAGGGAGGGATGGAGGGGAGGGAGACGCGTAGACGAAGAAGAAGAGTTAAGCAGGGTGGCGAAGGGGAGAGACGCGCAACGAACACGAGGTGGAAATGAGGAAAGGGCGAGAGAGGAGCGAGAAGGAGGAATACTGCTCTGGGGTGGGAGAAGATCAAACGAGCCGACGAGCCACGGGGTGGTCTCTACCCGCGCTCCTTCCCCGCTTCTTCGAGGATCGGAGCGGCGCTGCCTACCGGCCACTACGGCTCTCCTTCTCTCCTTTTTCATCCAACGCGTTCGTCGTGCTTCGTACCTGCTTTCTCTCTCTCTCTCTCCCCTATATTATTCATATTTCCACGCTCGTGTTAGCCGACTATGTGGTTCGACGATCTACGTGTTACCTCGTTCTTCCTCGCCTTCGCCTACTCTCTCTCTGTCTCTCTCTGTCTCTCTCTCGCTCTCTGTGTCCGTCTCGATCGCGCGCGGCTTCCTTTTCGCGGCGTTACCGCGATGGTCCGAGCGAGAATCATTGCGGCATCTCGAAACGAACTTCGCAAGGAAGCGGCGATAACGTTGTCCGAGGCAGCCTCGTAGTTACGTCGTTTGTCCGTTTTCCCATTGCTCTTCGCACACGAGCTCTTACGAGGCTGTATCCGGATCCGGGAAGCCCGATGTACGATGGATCGAAAGTCGAGTCCGGTATCGATCTCGTCGAAAGTGATTTATCGAGCGACGTTTAATATCGAGCTTCGACGGATACCGTGCAAGCAATACTTAGCGAATAGGTAAAATATCTCGTATTCGTTTAATTGATCCTAACCTTCAATGGGGCTCACAATTGTATGTAATATATCGATACGTTGCAATGAAAATTACTTATGCGCGTCAAATTCGGAACGTAGAACGAAGATCTCACTTTTTATTTACATTCTAATGTAACGAAGTTTCGTTGTCATTCTCGGGTATCGATTATGTTTTAACTTAATTTATTATTGATTCAATTTTTTACTGTAATTCTCGTGAAACCAAATCGGGGAGAGCAAATTATTGCGAGTGCGTGCTTAGATATGTAATACAAGTATAAACGAGAATAAAACGACGCAATTTAAAGGCGACCGATAACAAAAAGAATCCCGATAAAAAACCATGGAAATAGTAAGGTCATTTTGTAGTTCTGATCGAAATCGTGCAACGTAGAGTCGTACAATCAAACGGAAGTCAGAGCGTCATTATAAGAGTAATTCAATTCTTTGATAATTGAATTTCAGAAATATATTCTTCGGCGTAATTGCGTTAAGCCTCGCGACCCTGAGATTTACCTTGCGATCCACAGAGAGAAAACATCTTAAATTATATCCAGATACACGTTTCGTGAAGCGGCTCATTAATTTTTAGAGCGTCGTCTTTAATTACGCGAGGTAATCACCAGCTCGATGACCGTGCGGAACCTAAATGCGAATATTCAATCTGTACGGTATCTATGTCGGACCTGAATTAAGTTCTTCAAAATGAAAATACACTAAAAAGATCTACATTAGAACGGTCGAGAAAGTTATTCCTTAATTCGTACGAAGACGAAGACATGACAGTTTCGCTGACGTATCGTCAAAGATAATTTTCATTGTTTACTATTCGACTCAACGATATTTTACCAAATTCATACCAATCAAGATAAAATAATTAGCGCACTTAAAAATTCTTGCAATTTCCAATCTAATACATTCAGATCTTCTCCAAATCCTTTTCGAGAATAAGTATAACTCCGTGTCCATGGATACTCGTCTAACAAGACTGTGAGTGTAATCCTGACATCTTTCTTGTAGAAACCTGATTCGTGATTTTGCTGATAACGTCAAAGAATTTGCTACGTTAATTATCCTCCCTGTTAATGTATGATGAACAGATAACGCGCGTGCACTATAATTACTACGGTATGGAACACCCACGTTGTTGCATAAAACTTTCCACGTTCTAAGCTCCAGCTATTACACCATAATGGATATCAAATGCTCCATTTAATCGGTATACGTGATTTATATACGCGATCGGTATTCGAGCAGTTTATATTTTCGCGTTATTTATTTTGTTCGATGGGCCAACACGTCTTAAAACGAATTTTTTATTTCTTCGGAGTCATAGTGCTTTGTACTTCGCATTGAAAAAGTGTGCTTCATTGAGTCTCCATAAAATATTAAGTTTTATTTAGTGCGTTTGGACCAAAAATATTAAAAATAAGCACATCATTTTACTTTTTACTTGTAAATAACGTTAAATAATATCAACATGATTTTTATTTATAATATTTTTGAATTTCTACGACATTCGAGTCAACCATTAAGATTCATTTTTTAACAATTGTTTCGAAGATTCAAACTTTTATCTCGCTCTTTTCATTTATTTTTTCTACTTGACGTATCTACAGTTTCCAATCCAAGAATCCAAATCTGTACGTTATCACTTGAAATTTTATTTTCATGTATTAAAAAACAAGTATAAATTAAAAAAGAATGTTATTTGACAAAATAGATTCAAAAAGAAATAAAGTATGTTTCGATTAAAGTTCTTCGATGAGTCCTAATAACAATCACGAGGGGAATACCGTTAGATGGCTTGTAGAGCGAATGATCAATTTGCGTGTAAAGCGATATAGAATCGACGACAAACTTGGATAGATGCGAGACCGAGCGGAGGTCATTCGCTAAAAAAGAATTCACGGTAAAATTAGGAATGCGGCATAAGTCGAGATTTAGCCTGCTCATGCCGCTATCTACACAGAAAACGACACTAATCGAACGATCAACGTTTTTGTTCCATACCTTACGGATATTTCACCGTTCTTTTTCTTCTATCGTGCACGATTTCATTCTCTAATTATCGCATCATATTCTGTGTTCGGAATTAAAAATTACGATTCAATACTAAACTTTTTTATAAATAATTAAATACTAAATTAATAGTTTTGTAAAATAAAACAATTTCTAATTGCTATTGATAATTAATAATGAAATTTGTATCTGAAAACTTTGTAAGCGTGAATTAAATCTTTAACGATTTGGATCAGGCTACGATTTAGTATATAATTCTATACATCATAGATTATACATCGTGCAATTTATGTTTATATTTGTATATGTACACATCAAATCCAATACACAGGAGTTTATACGATAGCAAAGGCGTTGAACGTTCGCTGCTATACATATCTGAAATTTTAGCCAGAATTAGCCTATGTCCGCCGTTAACCGCAGTAGCACGTTCTTAGGTAAACCCCATAAAATTTCGCTTCCGCGTCCCATAAAAACAAAGATTTTATCATAGATTCCGTGTCGGTCAGGTAAACTGTTCTAACGCAATCATTACGATAACGTTTCTATCGAATAATTCAAAGGTACACATAATATCGTTGCCATTTCTAATACAAATTATAAAAGATTCCTTTAAAACCTATTCTCTATTATTCTCCAAACATTAACGTAAAATAAATTTGTCAATCTTTGCCACGGCGATGAGCTTACATTGAAAGCATCGTTACATCTACTAGCCTCAATTATACGAATAAAAGATCTAAAAAATTACCGATAAAAGATACCAATAATATGATACTCGATCGTGAACGAAAAGACCTCGACCAATGTCGGTACGTAATACACGAAAGAACGCTGTAAAACTTCGTAAACATCCGTGAATATCCCGTGAACGGCAATCGCGCGAATCTTGGAGCGTGTCGAGTAAATTCGTTTTAACGTGTTGTCGCGCACGCGCGATCGTTATGTACCGATCGGATACTTCGCGCGTCATTTTAGTAAATTTGTAGGAAATCGCGAATGAATGAAAAAAATAAACGAACGAAGAGGAAGAGCGAAGGAAAATACGATGAAGGGGGGTGGAGGGGTGGGGTGCGAGAAGAGCGACGATTTTAGTTGCAAATCGCAAAGCGCCGCGAGACCCGACAAAGGCCCCCATCAAAAGGACCGCTCTCTTTCCTCTCCGTTTCTCTTCAGTCGCTTCGCTGTCTCTCTTACTCCGCTCTTCTCCTTTCTTTCCATTTTCTCCTTCTCTATCTCTCTCACTATGACGCGCTTTCTCTCTCTCTCTCTCTCTCTCTCTCTCTCTCTCTCTCTTCTTCTCTCTTGTCTCCTAGTTCTCCCTTCCCGGGTTAGCTCGAGGCGTTCTTTCTCCCTCTCGAACCGCCAGTGTCCAACCCCTTTGCTTCACGTCGAATGTCTCTTATTTCTCCACACCTTCGCCATTATCATACAAACATTGACGACGAGTCGTCTCGATGCCGGAAAAGTATTGCGGTCTCGCGAGACCGCAACATTATCCTCGCTAATCCTACGTCGAATTCCCTTCCACCATGGATTCATATTCTTTTACGTTGGTCGCGCAGAACATCAAGCAAAGAGATCTTGTTCCGCACATATATCCGTGGAACAGTGAAATGAAATCTGGATGGGATGAATGTCGATCAGAAAAGGTTTCGGTGTGGTCCAAAAAAAAATTTGATTGCGCTGCGTTTTATCGATCCATCGATACAACAAAGAACTTTGCAGATCTTGGAATTGATTTCCGTTTCTTCGCATTGATAGAATGCCTCGTGTGGTATAAAATTCTCAGAAGCTTAAACAATTCGTCCAATTCTTCTCTTAAAAAAATCTTCACATTAATAATAAATAATATAAGAATACAGTACGGCTTACGCCGTGTAAATAATAAATTGCACGTGGAAAAATTCCTTCGAAGATCGATATACATCTGAGTTGTCTTTACGTATGTGCAAAAACGGAGAAGTAATACATTTCATTAAAAAAAGATCGAAGTACGTAAATGTCGAGAAAAAATGATACTGCTTCTCACGTTGTTGTGAGAAAGACGAACGAAAGTCACACCTAGAAACAAATGCAGATTCCGAAAGTTGTACCGCTATTAATATAATTATTGCAGATTTATTTAAAAATTGTACTCTTTCTTTGACTTTGATTCGTTAATCATAAAATGCGATGGTTAGAAATTAATATAGGAAATATTTTCCCTTACTTTCTAGAACTTTATTATAACTATGATTAAACTTATTATTCTTGTTATTCCGTTCCGATAGGTTTCTATTGCAATCAGTTCAATTCAGATTTTATTGTAATTTTTACTATCGAAAAAAAATCAGAAACATACGCACATCGGTATACGATTTGAATTACTTAACAATAAATTATATATTTTATCGCATTTCATTTTAAAACTGACACTCGAGGAACCATCGAAAACAAAATAAGCTATAAGAATGGTTAGGGCATCCATTCCTAGGCGCGAAATAGAAAGCTAAGGGTAGACCGAGGGTTGGAACCGAATAGAGTATCGTCTTTCTGGTAGAAGAATGGGCCAGGTGGCGCAAGAAATTAGTAGAAATACCTGATGACCCGTTTGAGGATCCAGAGATCCCTTAATAGCACTACCGTTATACAGTGGTATCGACGAAGTCGGTGTAACGAAACCATCCCTTTTTCATCTTGGCGGCGTCGTCATCCCCACCATCGTAGAACCCGCCTGTGTAACCTCTTTTCTACCCCTCCCGTAGTATTACCCTCGGCATCTATTGCTCAATTTGCCGACACCTCGCTAAGTATAGGTTGGGTGGGTGGTCCTTGCTGGGACCATGAGACCCACAAGGAAAAGACTCGGACCCGACCTGGGATGATGGCTGGTGAAACGAGAGACGACGACGACGTGGTGGGGAGGCTTAAGACGCAGGGAGAACGGTTAAACATCAAGTAAAGAGAAGAATGGAAGGCGAAAGAGTGAGAGGAGAGGACAGAGAGCTTACCTCGTATATCTCTCGCGGAACCCATGAAACAATGGGGTCCTCGCGTATCGAACCGAGCACCACCATCGAGCTCGGCGATAACGGACTGGTACACCTTCGAGGAATCGACGTTACACCCACTCTTCTTTGGTACCTCGTACGTGCGTTCAACCAATACGAACATTTGATTTACATATACGTATGCATTATGTTTATTGGCGGCCATGTTATTCATCGTAATGTCGGAGTACAACTTTTTTTTGTTACAGTTAGAGTATACGCTAAGGCGATTCTTATAACTTCGGTTGAAGAGATTACCGAGCAATCGTGGAAGGGATATTGCTAAGAGTCTTTGTTTTCTGTCGAAGGTGGGAAAAATTTGACAAAAGTCAGACCCGCGACGTGTTGGAGTCAAAGAAGAATTTATGGCTCTAAAGATCTCTTCGATTGACGTCAAATGATCACGAAATAGATATCTATTCAACAATAAAAAGATAGTAGATGTTTTAAAATTCGGACTTGCATATTGAAAAATAAAGCAGAAAAAGGGAACGCTGTTGTCGAGTCAAAGGAATGCCAGAAATTCTGTAGAGTATTGCCTTAAGTGTCCACAGTAAAGTTTTTCTTACTGCTTCATAAACTTCGCAATCTTTTGCAAAATGTTGGACTCAAGTTCATCCGAAGAATCGCAAATCGTTAGTCGTGTCTTGACATCACCTTTTCGTATAGTAGATAAGAAACTAGGCCATTCCATTTAAAAAAAAAAAA
>JAITYT010000052.1:2204642-2216059 GCA_025433975.1 Liostenogaster flavolineata
ATTTTGTCTAACATTTCTTTGTATCTCTGCTAACAAAATGTGCACCATGACGTCACTGTACTTCACCTTCCAGTAAGCCACCTCGGTCGAAATAAAATCTGCGGCGCTCATAAGTACCTAGTATATTGTATGACGAAATCATAAGTAAAAGTATAAACAAGAAATCGAAATCAGAAGATACACTCGAAGCTGACAGCCTGAAACGCGCGTAGACGCAATATAAAACATAGCCAAGAATCTTACCCTTATTCGGTTTCCGCGCCATCGTCTCTCCGAAGATTTCTTCCAAGAATGGATATAATTCAAAATTAGAGTTTACAGTACCGACAGTTTCGTACGCGGATTCGTCACATCCGTTGAAGCGAACTCGTTTCTCTGAAGACCAGCTCAGCGGACATCCAGGTACTTTACTGTTCCAAACTAAAATGACGTGTAAAGGAAACTCGCGCCTATGCGATTTCCACGCTATATGCACGCAATTAATTAATACAATTACACGTACGCGTTAGGTGCTGCAACTTTTATCGATCATTCTTTGAAGATTCGTGCACTCGCGCACCACCAATCGTAGGAGTCAAAGTAAAGCAAACAATACGCTTTTAGCACAAGGCGATTGGCGATATTGGAAAGACAAGCAGCGTTGGGCTGTCTCCGCGTCGTTCGTGACAGCCAGACCAAGTTTTTGTTTTGCCGCTCTCGTCGTATGCCGAGGCTGTGCATTAGCACGCAACTTTTGCAACTTTATGATCGACGCTGCATTCTCAGCGTCTTCTCATCCTCTTTCCTATCCGACCACGGCTTCTATCTTCCTTCTCGCCTTCTCTATGAGTGCCTACACTAACGTCCGCATATAGAAACGCGAATTTGTTCTATGGTACACCGTACCATGCGCCGTGTCGTTCATCGAACGGAAATGGCGTTTTCCTTGTGCGACCTATAACGCAACGATACAGCGCTCGGTTATTCTTTGAATCGTCGGCTATCTCCAGAGAAAATGTCACTTCGCGATACGTTCGAGTTGAAACTGCGAGCCCAGTTTCGGTAAATTGTACTAAATTATTCATTCGTTTTCGGATCGAATCATTCCTTGTTTAGAAAATTTATCAACACGACAAACGTTTTCGTATACAAATTTCTTACGAATTTATTTATAAAATTTTAGACTTTACGTCATTTTTATTTCACTCCTCTTTCGTGTCGTACCTTACGTTAATATCTATTGAAAGTAAAGTCGTACAGCGAGAAACAGCGATTTACCGTCGGAAAAGTCGTGTCTCCGTATTTCGATCAAAATTATCAGAGAACAGAAATTAATTCGACAACGATGCACGAAATTCAAAATGACGCCCATTTACAAAAAACCGATTTGGGAAAAGTGACATTCTTCGTTAGACTTTCGCGAGGTCGCTGATACTACACTAAGTGCCATCGATAAGACGAGAAAACATTGAAAGACACGGCATTACACCGGAATACTCCGTCCCCTCCGAACTCGGTATTCGCATTACCAAACGAATTACGATCCTCCCAAAGGGATCCGCTTTTGGCTACAGAACGACGTGAATCTTCGATCCCCGGCAATTAGAAACCGTAATATCCGTACGAATGCGCCGTATGTAATATAAAATACATTCGATTACTGTTACGAGATAATTAGAAAACGGGATACGTATCTACCTGTCTACCTACCTGCTCGGAATCTTATATTACTCTCGTTTATGCGAGCGGTTCTAATTGAGCCGATAATATTTCGATACCGGTAATTTTGCCAATAAAATATTTGCGACTCGTAATACTGGCTAATTAAACGATTATTCGTCCCAATCTGAATTGGTTTCTCCGTGTTTACGCGCGTTTGCGTTCGACCATGCCGGACGATAATTCTCATTATTTTACAAACGAGGGTCTCACGAACGTGCGATTCGCCGCAATCCAGGGATTTTACAGTGTTACGATCGTAACTTCGTCATTTATTATCTCAAAACGATCATTTTGTAACGGCGAATATCCGCGCGTACAGCTGGTCCCACTCGAAAATATTCGAGTAACAATAGGTGCGTTGCACTCGTCGCGTTCTCAACGTCCCTCTTTACATCGATGATCGCGTTAAGTGTCCTTTCGCTTAAATCCTCAATTTCGCAACGATTCGAACGACGACTGCAATGAGAAGCGATTTAAACAATTCTTCGATCTTAAGATCGGATCTTCGTTGGCGCGATCACGCAATCGCGGCCGTTGCGAATCATCCCTGTTAAATTGGTCAATGACGCGCGATCATCTAGCTATCGCAGCGAGATCGCACGCTTCCGTGCGTCGCTCAATAAAAATAAAGACCCGCCAAATCGCGCAACGTCACTGCTGCGAGATCGCAAAGACGGCGTCGCGTCGCTCATGCGCATCCAGTCCTAAGGATCTCGCTATCGACATCGAAGTCTACTAAAAACTGTCAATTTATGTATTAGGAAAAGCGATAATCTCCAACTTCGATTTAACAATATTTTTACTCGACCTTCAGATTCGTCTCATAGACCGAATCCGATCGTGACGCATTTTTGTACGTCGCTCATTTTCCTCGCGATTTATGTCACTACTATCTTGGCAATCGTCTAAACCCCTCAAGCCGGTATTTAATATTTGGGGATTTAACTCCTACCCATTATCGTGGCATATATTCGCGTTTAAAAATTAAAATAAAACTTTCATATTATATGGAATATGTTTGCCCCGATATACAAGAAGAGACTTACTACAGATGAGGCAACTGAAGGGGTTAAACTCGTAAAGAATGAGACAGATCACTTTTGACGTTTCCTCCATATTTATTTCCTATATTTCCTATATCGCGAAGAAAATACGCGATCGACGATGAAACTCGCGTAGTCCTTGGTGCGAGAGGATCAGAGGAAAGTATCGACTTCATTATTCTTAGCGACGGCACGCGCGACTTCGATCGAAGAGAAACGATTTTATTAGACGCGTTAACATTATTCTCGTCGCTTCTGTGCGAGTGCTCGCGACACCGCGAACTCGAACGAACGAGTCTAGCGATCGTTAATTAATTCGAGCGCTTAATCCTTCTCCTCCACCTTCTCCATCTCTTTCCACAGCCTCAACCCTCTTCGTTACCGCTCCACCCCCGTGGAAGGGTCTCCTCTCCTAGGGCGCTTCGTTCCGCGTGCTCGCGATCATAATTCTCGGTTTTAATCGATCTATACGAGCGCGAGCGCAATAATATTTTCGGTGGCCGAGGCCGGCGATGGCGTGGCTCGCGGTGCGTGCGGCCCTGTGTGACTCGTGTAATTGGCTCCCAAGTGGACTTCAAAGGGCGCCGCTTTCCTTCATCCGCGCCGCCATGAGTGCGAGAGAGTAGGGACGAGAGCGCGGCAGGTCGCTCACTCGACGTGCCGTTCGATGAACGTAGTACACCGGAGAAAGGTGGAAAGCGGAGGACGGACCGACCGACCGCGCAACGAGAGGAAGAGGGAGAAGAAGTGCGCCCAAGTGTGCGTGGAAGCGAAATGTCGAAGAAGGTGGAGAGAAAGAGAAAGAAAGAAACTGTGTGTGTGTGTGTGAGAGAGAGAGAGAGAGAGAGAGCTTCGTATGAAAATTATACCACGCCATACGCCAGTCGATGCGTAGGTATGACCGAGAGACGAAATCAGCTGCGAGAGAGAAAGAAAGAGACAGAAAGTCGCGGCAGCACGCGCATGCGCCACCTACGTTGCCAGTGAAGGTGAGGCACCGGTGGTGGAAGCGAGATGGCAGACGAAGAACGAACAGAGAGAGATATTAATGACTGTAAGGTCGAGTGGTGGAGAACGAGAGAGAGAGAGAGAGAGAGAGAGAGAGATATAGGGGAAACGGAGATAGATGGTATCGAACGAAGGTAGAAGAAAAGGTGTTGGTAGGGCGAACGTCGAATAGGGGCAGTGGAAGTACCAAGAGGAAAAGAGAGACGATCGAGAGACAAGGACGTTATTCCTCTTTTTCCATCTCTCCTCTAACCGCCTTATCGAAGTCAAGAACGAGAAGGACTTAAGATCGAGAAAGCAAGGGAGGAGAGAGCGAGAGACGTACAAGACGGACAAGATCGCTCAACGATATTTCGACATGGACCGAATAACGTTCGATACGAGGGACCCCTGTCTCGTTTAGTTAATCGTCCGATGTATGTCGTTCTCTTTTTATCTTCCTCGTCCATCGAGCTTCTCCTTCCAAAACAGAGAATACGAGAGAGAAAGAGAGAAGGAGAAAGCAAGAGAATGCATCCGTACGCGACACTCGACACTTCTGCAAGAACACGCGTTTACGTCAGAAACGTTCGATTTGTTTCACTTGTTGCCCACGTGATTCGGAAAAAAAACGTATTTTCGTTCACGAAATCGCGTACACTTTTCCACGATCGATGGGCAAAAATTATCTCGTTGGATTCTTAAGAACGCGCGATATTTTTTGAATTCTCGAGCTTGACTTTTCAACGTCTGAAATAAGGATGATCGAGTAAAATGGAGAAAATAATTTGAAATACTCTAGGTATCCTAAACTTTATGATAACGCGGGCAAGGAGAGACTCGTTCGATATGAGTGTTCTGTGATTAAAAAATCCGTAAGTATGAAACGCGTAAATAGAGACAAAATTTATTTACAACAGATACATTTTTAATGTTAGATAGAAAAGATTAATTTTGATCAAGAGGCGTAATAATTTTCATCTTTCAACAATAAGGACGAGCTCTACGAATTTACAGAATATCTAAATTCCACGTAACGAGAAGGAAGGTTTCAAGGCTTGGGCGTGTATCTTGCGACAAAGGAAAATTTTTCAACGGAAACTAATCGGATACGCACGTATACGTTAATCGTTTCTACGCCGACGTATGAAAAATCGCATGGTTTACGCACGTGGGTCGATCCGTTGATACGCAAGACAATAACGATTAACGTTCGCCGTTTCCAAACGATTAACGATAATTAAAGACTTCGGCGACATTCGTGGCCTTGGAAGCAACTTGCTCCGTGCTAAATTCGAACGAAAACGATTCTTGCGAGGCACGACATCGCCGAACACTCTTTTTACAAAATAGGAGTGTTCACCGTAATTCAGTACGAGCGCGATCCAATTTCGTTTTTTCTTTAAATTTACGACCGAACTGTCACCAAACTGGCTTCAAGTCCGCAATCGTCCGAAACTGCGGTAGCATACGAATTTTTAACTCGAGCAAGATAAAAGCAACTTCGCTTACCGTTAATTACTGTTTGACCAGAACGAAAGAGCGAAACATTGCATAGTCGTTAAAAATACACGATCCGATTGAGAACATCTTACTCGAAAATCGTTTTAGAAAGTTGGTGCGTTTTTACGTTCTTTTTCACACTGGAAAGTAAAATGTTTGCAGACGCTTCGCTTCGAAATGTAATAACTAATAATTTGTAAAGAACACGTATCAAAAGAATGAAATATTTCGTTCTTGTACGTATGGTGAAAGCGCTTTTACTCGATGCTTGTTTTATTATTTGGATGATGAAAATTACGGAGATGTGCCGCGGGTGTAACGCTGCTCGTTAAAATCAGCACGGTATATGAAACTCGAAGCCCAAGCGCAGTATGTATTTATTTTCAATTATACAAAATATTATTAATCGAAAGTTCTTTCGATCGATCTATCAAAAAAAGATTCCTCAAATCCTCTAAGACACGACGACGAGACGAGTCCTTTTTTAAATCCCTCACTGTCCGATCTTTAACTCGAATCTCACCAAATTCCGTGACGTGTTCTCGCAGAGCCATCGACCATATAAAAGCATCCTCTCGTAAAAGAAAAGGAAGCAAGCCGACAGCGTTTCGTGGTACTCCGCGTACGTAGTCGCGACGATTTCGTTCCACCCTCACTCCCACGAATCGACGCGGGAGTCTGAGACCGTCGGTAACGAGGGAATCGCTTGGTAGATTCCGGGGCGAATCCGGGGCCCAACGAGAGGCCTAACACCCGAGGACACGGGTCGTTTAGGCGGCTCCTTTCTTCGATCATTAGTCGGGACCGCGTGGTCGGTCTGTCGGGGTTCCGCGAGCGACCCCCACGTGTCTTCTATCGTGCACTTTTTCCTTTTGGTGCGATATGCCTCTCTCTTTCCAACTCGCCACGTTCCGAGATCTCACAGCGCCACCATGGTCCATCCAGTCTCTTCCCTGTCTCTTTTGGACCTCTTCCTGCACCGTTCCTAATTTCCTTTTTTCCCGACCTCTCGTTTCAGCGACCAACGTATTTTGACGTGACCGACGTCAAGAGACCGATATCGTAACGCCGCCAGACGTCGAATTTTAGCAGCCACGCGTCGTTCTCTCCTCTGTCATTCTATTATAGGTGTCGAAGGAAGGCGTTCGAGATTTAGACGATCCTGAGATGGAGTTCTCCAATTATCAAGAATCGATTGAATGGAAGTAGATGGTAACGCGGTATTTTTTACTCGAATCTATGCCAAAACAATGAAAGTCTAATTATCGGTTCATAAGAAGTAACAAATCTAAAAAAGAATTTTTGTTATTTTTTTATGCTGCATTTCGGTCGTCTAGATGCGGTAGCTTCAAATGCGATCTTCTTTGCTACAAGTTTTCGGAACTAATATTCTGCGAAAACAGGTTTTGAAAAGTGTGGGACGTAAACCTACCATTAGATAGGTTAACGAGCTACAGGTAAGCGAACTACTGCAAGGGGTGATATAGATGAGATCGCTAGAAAAGAATACGCGTTACCTTGCTCGCGAAAATATTTCACTCGAAATGTTTTAATTCGTTTTGATGTTTATTTTTTTTTCTCACTTAATGTTATAGTGTTAAATTACGATTGTATTATATACGCGAATAGACCGAATAAATGTTTGAAGACGAAACGAAATAAATTGATTTAGATTTTACTGTAATATTGAGAAAATCGAAAAATAATAGAAACACTACAGTTTAGTGGTTTCACTAAAAAATAAAAAGAAATGTGAAAATAACATTGTATTTTCTCAGATATTATAGAAGAGCATTAAAAAATACAAACAGTGCATGCCCGAAGTATCACCGATGTTTATTAATTAGTTAAACAAGGAGTTGGTCGAAACGAAAGGTCGATTGTCCAACAATTATTGATACTGAATGAAATAATATTTTAAGTCGTTTGACTACCGGTTTGAAATACGACTCGGTGTCTTTCGTATGATAGATTTTGGGCGATTTCGTACCTGGCGTTTGCTCGTTCTTCTTTCAGATCGGACAACATTCAATAACACGAAAGAAGGTGATGGACTAACTGGCAGCGATACGCGCTGAATGAAAACGAGTAGACGGCGAAGGACGTTTTCTTCCATGAGGAGGACTCCGAACCTCTATTAGCCTTCGAAACACTGCCGGCGCTCGATGCCAGGGACGCACTTGCGAATGGCCAATGAAGACGCACGGCTCCGTTGAGGGAGAGATCCAATACGTCACTGTCTGACAGATGGTTGATGTAGGTATCGCACATTAGGTCCAACGTTTTCTCACTACGATCGTCTCAAATTAATGATCAGACTTATTTTATTGACAATCTTAATTTGAAAATAATACGAGATAATCCAAATGATTTGATAATAATCGTAAACTATCAACGAACGATATTTCATAAAAAATATTTGCACAGAGTTGATTAATGTATTACTTGTATAAAATATCTTGAAATAATCAATTGTTTATTTTCATAAGCTTGCTACTCGGAACAGTTAGAAATTTTTATATAAATGACATCCATAAATTCTGCGTTCTTAACTTTTCCGAGAATGATAAGATGTAAATAAAAACCTGAATTTGTAAAAACGATGAATCTCTAAAAAAAAATTAATAATATACGTTGCTTTATCTAATTGAATTCGTGACTTATTTTATATTCTTCGATATAAAAGCGTATACACGTATCAAGTGCCGATTACAGGATCGATTAAATTATCGGATCAATTAGAATTCGCATCTGACATAGTGAAAAATCGACTCCGTCTCTTATGCTTCCTCAAAATGTGCATACTCATTCCGCAGCTGCTTTCTCACACGACTCGGTTGTAACTAATTTATCGCATAGTTATGTCGACCGCCTCACTCTGTGTACACTCATTCAATGAGATTATTATATGCCTAGTGTTACATATCGAATAAAAAAACAGGAAGAGAGGAATGTCAAATGTTTTCGTAGATAAAAATTTATCCTCAATATGAAGTGTCTAAAATTTATAAATGAATATTATCATGTTCTATTTTAAAGTCAAATTTGTAGTCAATGATTTTGAGTCAACGAATCCATGGATGATAATAAGTCTGCGAGTAAGAATTTAATAACATTATTTTTTAATGAAACTATTCTTTTTAATACGACAATTCAATAACAAAATCAATTTATTCTTAAATGCTATTTTTTTAAATGACTGGCAATGCGCTAATGTCTATGAGAATTATATTTCAAAGAATTCCAACGATCATTCAAAATTTCACACAACATTCGAAAGTTCGGAATAGATCACAAAGCTTACCTGCTCTTCGTAAAACATCTCTTTTACCTTTGTGTCGTTTTATAACACGTACCTCGAAATACGTTCTAATTTTTATTACGAGCAGTGGCGGCAGCCTTTGATTTAATTAACTACAAAGGTCCTTCTACTAGTTTAGCGACAGACGTGTTTGTATACGGGTGGATGAAGATTATTGTCGAGGAAAACATTTCTAAGCAATCGACGAACAATAGACTCAACGAATTCGCAGAAACGCGGTGAGATTTTGTGTATCGACACAATCTTTCTTCCGTTTATCCCTTAGGAAAACTCGATGGAAGAATCCTGTAATCAATATCTGAAAATAAAACATCTTTCAAATTATAAAAAATAAAATTACGATAAATTATCACTTCACTATTATATGAAAAAATACAAGTAAAATATTTTGTAATTACCCCCTATTTGAAAAAATTAAAATCGCTCTATTTTTATTAATCGCACCAACTGAATTTTATATTAATACTGTTGTTATGTTTTTAAAAAATGTATTTATAAACTTCGCGTTGTAATCTGAACACCGAATTTTTGTACAACCGATGTGTACAACAATTTTGCATTAACATAAGAGAGATATATATTTCTTTAAAACTGTGAAATAAAATTAATAAAATAATTAATATAATAATAAAATATTATGTGACAGATTAATTTCGACTTTGATTATCATCAAATATTTTATAACTAAAGCAAAAATAATTTGCATCAATCATTTAAATGTTTCATCTAATTCAAGTTGTATTGGAATATTTAAAGAATAGGACGTATCGTGAAGATATTTTTTCTTTGTCAAGGAGAAACGGATGATAAAATGTAATATTTGTTACTTATCTTCTACTCTCACTGTAAATTGAGGAATTACTAGACGCTATAAATTTCCAAGTAAACAAGAAAAAGGAGATTTCTCTTTAAAACGTGTGTTTCGTTAAAGTACTTCATCCTCAATGTGTTAAAAGGGGTTTACTCTCAAAGGGAACCGAAAGAAGCCGCTCGAAGCTATATCCTTGGGCCCGTAACTCATAAAACGGGAAACAAGATGAAAATAGTGTGGCGGAGGACGGG
This sequence comes from Liostenogaster flavolineata, assembly GCA_025433975.1. Lineage (NCBI taxonomy): Eukaryota > Metazoa > Arthropoda > Insecta > Hymenoptera > Vespidae > Liostenogaster > Liostenogaster flavolineata. Next base: position 2,214,261 of record JAITYT010000052.1, read on the forward strand.
GATAGAGGGAGAATTCGAAACGTTTGAACGACGTCAATCGGTCATTATCCTTTAAGGGATCGACTGAAACATTTGGGCGTTGAACGACGACGTCCCGTGAAGCGTTCGATGCGCCAGTCAATGACGAAAAGTCGATCTTGATCGCCGAGACGAAGCGCTTCCTTCACCATCCTGATCGAATCTGAACGATGAGAAAGGAGCGAAAAAGAAAGAAGGAAGAGACCTTCGAAAGGACGATAGGAAGGAACGGTGCCCGTCGAAGGGAGGCCAATAGCAGGAGTCAGGGAACTCGGGAGATCATGATTAATCAATTAGCGATACCGGGACCCTTTCAAAAATCGACGTTGAAATCCGGCAAAAAAGGCCGACCGGCAAAGGAGCCGCCAATGACGCGGTCGAAACGCCACGTACTGTCAACAGATTTTCGAAAAAATTTCACTCTCGATCCCCTTCGCTTTCTTCCCTTCGCTGTCCTTCGCCACTGACCGGACACGATCGGATCTCTTTACCTACCGGCAAATTCTATTACTGCGGCACAAAAGCACTGATTTCTCACGCGCTCGAATCTCCCGCGCTTTTTGCGCGCGCAACTCGTGCCTCTGCTCCGCCAATGTCGCGCGAACGAGAACCCGATTGAAACTCGCCAAACGTGCGACATGCGTTTTCGGAATGCCATACGGATTCATAGGTACACGATTTTACCTCCATCGACGAAGTTACAGTTTATAGTTTCGATGTAAGATCAATCTTGAGTTCTAAATCTCGAAAATCCTTTCTTATGCTCATCCTTCTCGTGCTAGATTTATTCCTATTCTGATGAAGATGAATGTAGGTAAGTATAAAAGTAAACAGAAAATAGATTTTGACAGCAACGCATTAATAATCGGTGTTAGAATATATTATTAGAGTTTAAAAACATTTATTTTGCGTAAATTTGGGTAACTTCGCATTAAAATAGTAGGTGAATATTCTTTATTCGTATTTGTTAAGCAATGATAGTTTATGAAACATTTGACTTCTATCTTTGAAATTTAATTATAATCTCACTTTCTCAATCGTATAGACGTAAACGACTCTTCCCTTGCTCTCTTTCTCCATCTTTTAGCTGCTTCTCTCTTTACCTCCACTACCATTTCCTCTTCCCCACACAGTGGTTTCTCATTGTAAGATATATAAGGCAACAGCAGTGCACACAGAAAATCTCAATCATCTCCGGCCGGTTTCTTTTGTACTTGGCGGTCTAAAGAAGCCCAGTGATTGGCCGAGGGGCGTTCAAAGAGCGCCGCCATGACTCGCAAAGCGACTGTCTTTTGTTTGTGAAACAATGGTGCGTGGTACGCCTCACTTAGCGTGCCAACCAAATGATAACCTCTCCGGATACTTAATCTATTTTGAAAATTAGTAGGTCGCGTGAACTGACGACTGATGCCACGAGATTCACGACACGAAAAGTTACAGATTTCTGTTTGAAAGAGAACCATTTTAATTTAAATTTCAAAGAAATTTAAATAAGATTAGAATCGAACAATCTCATTTTAATTCAAATGGAAATTTCTCTAGAGACAAGGATAGATTCAACTGAATATTCTTAGTTTGACATAATATTCACAGAAACATTAACTAAGATAAAAAAAAGACGATATAACTGTTATTTGATGAACATTCATTATTCATCGATAATAGTAAGTTTATTGCCTAATTCTTTCAAAATTAATTACACATATCAAGTAAATGCTAAGAATCATAGAAAATCTGGACAATTAGTAAGAATATATATATATATATATATATATATATAT
>JAITYT010000052.1:2217940-2233499 GCA_025433975.1 Liostenogaster flavolineata
ATTTATTCTCCTTCTCTCATCCTCTCGCGTTCTCTCTCACGTAAGGAAGAGAGCACCATCTGTCGAGAGCACAGCCGTCCGGAGAAAGATCTCATAAAATTAAATGGCATAGCTCGGAGCGACTTAACGCCCGATATAACCGGCGTGGGCAATAAAGGACGACGACAGAAGCGTCTCGTTCAACGACCGTATCGAAACGAAAACGAAAACGAAACGTTAATGTAAACTGAACAACAATCGGCCATAGGCGGCTGTCACTCGAACGACGAGTTGGCAGTGAGCATCGCCCAGTGCCAGTCATCTGTTTCCTACGCAGTGCGTCGTTTATTTTTCCAATATGGCCGCTAAAAACACCGCCGTCCACTCCGAGACCTGCCGAGTAATTCGAGAACTATTTATAGGTACCCACCTAACCGACCATCGGCAAACGCGCTCTTTCCTTTCCAATAGATAGAAAGCGCCTGCGATCTTCTTTCGACGTCAGACCGATTTACTCGATATCTTCTACCATCTTCCGTCCTGAACTTTTTTCTTCAAAACGTCGAAATGACCGACTTCCTTCGTTTTTAACTGTTCAACGCTTTATCGATTGGGAAGGTCAGGGCGCAATTCTTAATCGAGGGATATGAAAGATAAATACTGGTTTGTTCCACGACTTTTATCGTTGCATCGCTGATTTCTCGAGCTTATCTCTGTTAAGATCGCATATTCAAAAGAAATAAATTTGTTAATCAAGGAAGGCGAGTTAACTCGTTGAAAGATGCTAATTCACGATGCACAATAGGTGAAATCGTCATAGATATTTGAAGACAGTTGATATAACAAGGCATATAAATATCTTAAATAATTAAAATCACTTTCATATTATGTTAAGTTTCATAATACTATAACTTTAATAGTGGTAATACTATAATAGTGGATGGTATTTTTATCTGAATGGTTATTGGTAAGAATACTGTTTTTTTGAATTTTGTACAATTATTTCTTACAATTAAATGCAAAGTGATATATAAATTAGTTTAGACATTATAATTATAAATATATGCACGATTATGTACTACTGATTTTTCAAATACAGAATTTACGGTCTTATATTATAAACACATAGTCGTAATATTTTATCTTCTTAATTTTTAATTTGATTGATTTTGACAATGATTTTGACAAGAGCATGCACTAAGTCATCATACACAATGTCCATCTTTTCTTCAAGATTCGTATTTCCGCGGGATGATTGACATTGCTAGAAAAAAATTTGACCAAAAGAATTTTCTTTACCTATACTGCGGCTTTCTATGAAACGCTGTTGATTGGTCGTTTGTACGGCAATTTTCCTTGGCGCCGCTTCGCCACGAAAAATCGCTAAATTGCTTCTTTGAAATGCCGGAAAAGCGGAGTAAATAGGTTTCCTCGCAATTCTCTCGAGAACTTCTTCTAGACGATAAGCATCGTTACCAGTACCACTAGCTGCGTGAATACCTTACTTATCTTACTTAAAGTTACGTTAAAAATTAATACGAATTCTCGCAAATGCACAGTATGCGATTTCAAATACAAACATTTATAGCTACTGATAAAATTATTTAAACCAATCGTTTCTTGTGTGAATGCATATTTAGATCGGCTTACTAGCCTATATACAAAAATAAAAAAAAATGAATAAAGTAGGGAACATATACGTTAATCATTTATAATATTATTTAATTTGCAGACCTGGCTATATAAAATGTGAAGAACATGTCGGATCATTGTATTAAATTGTATTAAAATTTCATTCGTTCCTTTACGATAATTTGCTCAATAAAGTAAAATTATCGGTTTTAAGTTCGAGATTTTCCCTTTCCACTTCTAGCTTTCCAGTCGCGAGGTTCCATTTTTGTTATCTCTCTTACGTTTTGTCCTCCAACTTCTGACACGCGTTTCTACTGGGATGGTTGCCAAGGTAACCGAGGAAGCAGAGTGTCACACGGACTACCGAAGAGGTTAAAGGGGACTTCTGTACATTGAAAACATTCGAAGTGCCACGTCGAAGTTTTATTCGATCGAACTGTACTTTCAATCTATTTTACTTATAAATCGCGACAAAAATATAACGTACTATGTACATTTTTTTATGTGTATTTATACAATATTCTATTTGTAATGATTTTCTAACAAAAACATTTCTAAAATTATATTTCGATAAATTTCACTTAGTCGTTTCTTGAAAATTAAATAATTTTGGCGAATAATCCGTGAAATCGATACCGCTTAATCTTATAAATAAGTTAAAGAATTCTTTCGTATGTTTTGCATGAAGCTATAAGCTTATCTACTTTGTGCTTCATTTTTAACAATTAGAAATACATCGTTTTAAAATCAAATTGCAGCTTGTTCGAAAAGAAATGTTTCGATTAACGCAAGATACCAAAGTAAAGGATTTATGTACGCGCAATGATTACACTTGTAAATTCGCCATTTCATTTCGCATCTATTGTAAGAGACAGTACAACCGCTTGTAAAAGCGAAATTTTTATTCGAATCTGAAATGGTTCGTGCGAAATTGATAATAGCAGCTATGACGCGATCGATCAAGTAAATTGTCCTCTTGTTCCGATCTTTTCGAATTGAACTCGTGGTCCTGGAAAAAGAAAGAATTCCAATTTTGCGACTATTCGTCGCTATTATATTGACTTAATTTAATTATGCTCTACTTTTTCCATATCATTACATACAAATATCTAATTTGCATACCTCTGTTACTTAAGATAAATCAATTTTACGTTAAATTTATATTGTTTATTCGAAAATTCAGTTTAAAGAAAATAATACTGTTTAAAAGCGAGTAATTCATTGAGAGATGAACATCGCTAAATTTATATCCAATGTACAATGTTTTAAGCCGAAATTTTCATCTTGTTCTTTAGACTCGTTAATCCGATGATGGCGACTAACGAGTTGGCTTTGAGAGTTTTTTCCAAATGGCTCGAAACGTTGAAATTAACTTAATTCGGGAATCCTATCTACTCTTCGTCCGTATACTATGTAAAACTATCTGTACTGTACTTGATAGATGAATGAAAAGGACTAGAACGTAGAGAAAGGAAAAGGAACGCAGGGAAACGCGAATAGAGGGTCGACTGAAAGAGCGATAGAGAAGATGAGAAAAAGAAAAGGGAGAGAGAGAGAGAGAGAGAGAGAGGACCTTTCAGCGCCATTAACAGCTAATGAAAATTAGCTTCTGTCGGTTGATTGAGCGTCAAATCGTTCCTTTCTTGTTTCACAAGAGAACTCCGACGTTGATGTCGTTAAATCGGCGTACTCTCATTTTCTCCCCGTCGCGAGTCCCCCGTAGAAACGGTTCAGATCGAGTGTTTCAGTGACGGATCAGTTCTAAAAAAAATTTACTATTTGTGTAATACACAGCTATCTCATCAATTCGTAATAATCGATTTTAACGAATTTATATAATATTTTTAAATATAAATGGGAAATGGCTGTATATTTTAATAACGCGTTTGTAATTTAATATTAATTCTTTGTCGAATATAAAAGAAATAAATTGATAACAAATAATAGTTATTCGATAGTTAGAAATAATAATAGGTAGTAAACAAGATTGTTGATAAAAGGATTTCGTTTAATTGTATCTTTTGCAGTTTATACACGAATAAATTTCATACGTAAATCATTAAGGATGAATCATATACAGACCGATGACTTACTATGTCGCTCGGTACAAAGGTTGCTTGAACGAAACTGCATTATGGTCGTAAAATGTTTAGAAGTTGATCTAAACGAAACGGTAATGGACTGCAGAGACGGCTATAAAGTCTTCGCCTCTCTGCTCGTACCATGGCGTGAATCTTTCCATTCAGCAATCAACGAAACAAAGAGTTAGCGTTTATGGAAATGTGAAAGCTGCTACTTTGATGAATTTCCGTCATTTCATTGCGTTTTTAAGAAAGTATTGTTATACTTCGAATGTGAAGCATGTAGCAATAAAACTGAATGCATCATGAATGTAATACTTATATCATAAGTAATTATTTGGTGTCAAAGATAATTTATACGTACTTCGTAAGAAAGTAAAAAGTAAAGTAGTACCTTTTACTAAGTAAAGGAAAATTTAATGAGTATGCAATATACGTAAAGTAACTCACATAAAAATGGAAATTATTATAAAAACTGTATAAATTAATTAATTGTTATAATAATTGTAGAATCGTATTAATTTCATAAATACTTTTTTCATAGAACGAGTACAATGTAATATCAATCAAGATTTGCAATATAACGTGTATCTGAAGAATTACATTATTTTGTAATTTCTTTTAAATTCGAGAAACTTCATTATTGGTAAACCAGCAACACGTCCGACCGAAAGCCTTTTCAGCACAGTTAATGTAACTCTTTTGTTTATAACGGATGAGTGTCAGATCTAGTCTTTTTTTCCTCGAGCGTCGGTTAAGCCGGTCGGTCTTTGCGTCTGAATAAACATATCCGATGTCTGCTCAGCCCACCCAGTCAGTAACATTGAAACTCTTATGAAAAAATCATTCTTGTTCTAGATTTTTCTTATTTAGAATTCTAAATTTTAGTCTCATCTAACCATTTTAATATTTCTTGTACTTACGCGAGAACACGAAAAAAGATAGTACATTTTAAACATTCGACATCCAATTTTCGGTGGATAGGAAAAAGGAACAACTTTTTGATAGATAATCATCGAGGTATATTTTTCATACATCCTAGATTTTACAAAACAGAAAACAGAAAATACGGTTGTTCGAAATTTGCATATTTACATGAGTACTATCATAATTAATATAATCGATTAAAAATAAAGATATCAGATATTGCACATAAAGTGTATTGCACGTTAACGATCTCAACGAACGAGAATAATATATCGTATATAGTAAGACGACAAATATTTCACAGATGCTAAAGAGAGACATTCTCATCGGCAGACGGTTTTTTTATTGCTCTTAAGAGGCTCGAAGGCTCCAGCGGCACATCTTATTGCCATGAAATCTGCAGAAAAAATTTCCAAACATTTTGCTAACGTTAATGTACTAATCATATCATTGAAACTATGTGCAATTAAAAATTATAAAATTGTTTATTATTAAATTGAAAATCTGTTACTTCTAAATTTTCAACAACTTTATTTTCTTAACAAAATAGTAATTCTAAAATATCTATTACGTTAGATAAAATGTGTTACATGTGTATGTTGGGAATATTAGTCTATATCATAAATGCAAAATGTCATGAAACAAATATGTATTGTTCTAATTTTCTTTACAATGATCATTCAAAAAGTGACATTATTCAAAATTTTCACTTTCTTGACTGTAACAACGTAACATAAAAATATACGTATCTGAAAAGAAACAAATATGTTAAATTATTTAAGCTTATTTTATAAATATTCTTTATATTTATTTTTCTCGAAACTAAAAGAAATAGTTCTTTGATTTAGAGAGTAGAATTATATTGAACATATTAATACACGAGCAATGAAACGGTTAACACAATATCAAATATGATAAATAACTATACACTATTTCTGCATATTCTACTACACATTGTTTTAACATCTGTTATTGTTTGAATTTTGGTAATACAAGAGTCGCGAAATATATCGTTTCCTTTCTTATCTTTCTTCCCAATTGAAATTCCTTAAAAAAAGTTTTGATTAAAAACAAATTGATGTGTAGGGAATATTCATAACGATAAAATTAACAGCTATATTTATGTTTGGATGGAATATTTTGTTGAATCGTTTTATATTGAGGAGATTAAGTGCAAATTATATTCGACGTTCAAACTGAAAATTACATTTTAGGAAATCGAGTGTATAGCACGTGATTCTCGAGGTAAAGGTTAAATAAATAATTAAGTAATCGACGCTTTACACCAAAATTTAGAGTTTTTACACCTATTTACACGCTAATATACATTATTCTTATTAAATTTCGTATCAATGTATGATAGAAGATTACTCATCGAATTTTTCTGCCGAATTTTTGTAGCTAACTGCGGATATTCTTTTAAATTAACAACATTTTGTAATTACACATTTGCAGAATTTTTGTTATAAAACTTTATGATGAGAGCTAATCGGTTATAATACAAAAACACCTTATGCAAATCTTATTTAATAATCCTAGTGAATACTCGTGCAATAACAATAAACAATGTAAATAATAATATTAATATTAAGTATATTCGGACAATTTAGAATTCAAATTGTTATAGTCAATTCGTATTCGTACATTTAACAATAACTGTATTGACATTGATGAATATTTTCGAGAGATTCATTAATTCCTAACAACGAATCGAACAAAAGTAGATGTTACATTGGTTAATATTTTTCATTACTGATGAAAATACTGATGAAATTTAAATGATTAATAACAATGACTTTTAGATATTCCTTTTTTACGTATACTACTGAACTTTTATAATTTTACGACGATAGTTCGACGAGTATCTATATACACGATATTATTTCCTTGCAACTGTAATTATTGCAAAAGTTCTTGCCGTTTCGACGACAAATTTACGAATCATTGCATATATACACCTATGTATACGTATGGATACGACTTTGTAAAAAGCATTCACTTCTTACAAATCATTTATACGATATATTTACGTCGTAATTAGCAGCTATAACCTTCCTATTTATTAATTTTTCAAACGCACGATCGTGACAATGGACAGAATGTGAAAATAGTGAACCGACATGAATATAATTTTCAATTTTCGATATTTATGAAAAACCACGATGTGTCTGCATGTTCGTATCATCTGCCTAAAAAACAGGATGCAATACAACTTATTTCTGTGTCAGTGGTATGTCGTTGATACTAGTCGTTGACTTTGATTTACTTATATCATTCGAATCAATATAAAATCGACTAATATTGTTCTGGATGGCAAGCACGATGTTCTGAACTAACACAAACAATGAAATATTAAGACATTGAATTCAAAGAAGTCGAATTTTTCGATCGAATGTTAATTCTTAGAGGAAAGGAAGATCGAATTTCGACACAGCCACGAACGTACGACACAAGGGTCGATGAAATTGTAGATGAAATCATAAATTTCGCGCGTGCGCATCACGATAGCTCGAATATCGACGAAGAATACCCGGTATTCGTTCGTTAAAGTGATTCTTTATCGAGCTTGAACGATTTACTTCTCGTCGCTCATCTTCGAAATTTGACTCTGATCTAGGTCCGGCACGATCGTGTTTTGTACCTGAATATGGGCGGAGTGCAAGGGCGGACAGAGCAACGGATGATAGGGGAGACAGTAGTACGGGAAACCGCCAAGCGCTTTGTTCGCCGGATGAATCTGCGGGCTTGACATTTGCCCGGGATGTTGCCCGGAACCGCGAAGTGGCAATCCTCTCAAGTGTTCATCCGGATGTACCAAAACTCGCACGGCTACGCGTCTGGCATTACCGGAATTTACCAGTGCACCTAACTCCTGTTGTTGGCGCCTTTTGGTCTTGTATCTGGAAAAATGGTTTTTTTCTTTTTTTTAGTAAATCTTATGAAATCACCAGAATGAAAATATTCTTGTATTCGTAGACTTCTATGTCTATGCGAATCGATAATACGTTTTCTTATTATATAGTCGTATTGCAATTTCAATTTGTCAATTGCATCTTGATTTTATTTGACAGTTATTAATAATAGAAAAACATAGGTTATTTAGAGTAGAAAATTTAATGAATCTGATAGAACTTTGTTTAAATTCTTTGGAACGTTTCTTGCTCGGTTTAAACAATTTCATAACAGTTCCTTTCGTCTGCACATTTTCATTTTCTGAATAACGAATCGTCTATTACAATACATATATCTAACATTTTACATTTTTACTTTCCAATATTCTACGCTAAGCTTAATATAAAAATCGAAATGTCACTTTGAATGGTTAATTCTATTCTACTAGTAGATTAATAATTGTATCGTCATTGCCATTTTTTCTTTCTATTTATCGAAAAGACACAATTTACTTTGAAGATTCATACCGTCTGTTTTGAAACCAAATTTTCACTTGGGTTTCCGTTAGTTTTAAGCCGCGCGCTAGATCCGCTCGTTCTGGGCCCGATAAATACTTCTGAGCGGCAAATCTTCTTTCCAATTCGTAAACCTGAGCGTGTGAGAAAGCAGCTCTACTACGCTTTTTTCTATTCTGCAAATTCTGTACATGGTTCTGCGATTCAAATATATCCTCTTCTATGTCGTCTGTAAAACACGATAATTTTGTTTGTGAAGATGCTTGTCGATGTTTATATTTGTGCATAAAGTATGTATCTGAATATTTACATCAAATTTCGTGGAAGTATTCATGTAAAAAATACGACGAAATATAAGATTTCCGAAACAAAATTACTGTACTTTATGAACTTACGTCGTTGATGATTTGTATCGTATTATATTATTTTATGCACCCGATTTCATTTTTAAGAAAGATGCAAACAACTTACAAAATATGAAAATATTCATCGATTTCACTTTCAAATCTTAAACGGTTATCTTAAATTTGGTGAAAACGAAGAAATATAATTATATATAGCGTTTAATCGAATATGTAACAACGTATATAGAACACAATTATAAATAAAAAAATCATAATTCTACTATAAATTAACAAGTGACGCGTGATTCGCAGATTCGTATCATTCATTTTCAATTGCTATTTAAAGAACTAATTAAATTAACGATGTGTTTCTTGTATCGTGAAACCATGAAAAAAGAATATTACTATATTTAAATTGGAGTTAAAATTTGATATACCTCATCGTCTAATCTCTAATGAAATTATTACTGATCAGCCAATAATGTATTATTTTCGAATTATGTTACTTCTGGTATACGCAGAATACTATCGCGGCTGATATATTTTGTCAGCAATGGAAGAACCTGTCCCCAGTGGTAATATATGATATATCAGAATAAATGTTAACATAAGATCTCGTAGAGCTGCAAATACGCAGAGTAGGATAACGAAACGAGTCAATCCGTAGAGCAATATCGCGTTTGGCAACATTTCGTATCTTCGCACTTTGACTTCCGGTGATTATCCCCTACGTTTATAAATTGAGCGACGACAGACCCGTTTTAATTTCTTCACTCGTACGGCAATGCTCCTCTCGTAGATGGAACCGTTTGCGCAGAAATGTTTACGCTTCGGTCGATTATCCGAAGCGACTGCAAAGCGGCCTTTTCACCGGAGGATAGATCGAACCGCCCATGGAAGCGAGTAACTGGTTGGTTAGAAGAGAACGAAAACGAAAGAGACGAGAAGGCATGTAGGATAGCGAAGGCGGTGAATGAACGAGAGAGACAGAGAGAAAGAGAATGACAGTGAGTGAGAGAGAAAGTGAAATGATGGGTGGGTTGGAAGGGAGGGATAAGGAAGGGGACAGAGAGAAGAAGAAGAAGAAGAAGACGCATGGGAAGAAGGGAGAGTTTCGTTAGCTTTTGATGTCTCGTTCAAACATTAACACGTGCCCTCGCTACTCCGACATGTTTACGCTCCTGTTCCACGTTAATTCTCCCCTCCGTTTAACCGGTTGCAACGGAGTGCAATCGCATAGAGCTGCATACTAGCTCGTTCTACTTGGCAGTGCGCCTAAGGTACTCGATTTCCTTGGCTTTAGAGTCGGACCAATCGACGATTATCGACAATCGCAATGTGAGATGAGAAAACGAAGTAAAGATCAGCTCATCTTTGCGTACGATGTAGGTTTGGACCTACTATGATTTACTTGGGCCTAGGAGGACCTACTTGGATTTAAGGTATAATTGGAAATTGTAATTATTTTACGTTTGCCATGTAGGATTTCTTCAGGGATGATATTTTAACTTGTTTGAGTTGATTATTACGAAGAAAGGTTACGCTGCGATAAATAAAGTTCTTTAACGACATAATAGAATAGGTATTGGATATAATAAATAAATTTTTAAGATAAATATCAATCTCTACCACCTAACCCATAGCTAAAAATATGAACAAAAATTATTGATATACAGTATTCATACGTAAACACAAATGCATAGGTATAATAACAATAAAATTCACATAAAATCTTTCTTAGCTAGAATTAAGTAGAATAGTAAATCACATTTTTTATATAATAAAAAAGAAGAAATCAATCTACAAAAAAAATATCTCTGGAGGAAGTCGGCGCGACTGTAGGAATCCAGACAAGTGGATACTCTTTTAAGTGTCTCAGTTGTAATATCTCTTCGAAAAACTCCTCAATGGAAAAAACGTCCATTAAGTGACAAGTGGGAGTCACTTCGTTGTAAAGGACCAACTCATTCTAAAGTCTAAACGTTATGAAAGGCGACGAAAATGTAAATTACCACAATTTTACGTAATTTCCTTCGTGTTACGTTCCTTCAGAGTACTTGTGTCTCTGATGGAATGAATTGAATTAATAATGTAATGTACATATTTACATCACGATATATCATAACACCTAAAGTGCCGACTAATTTGTTGGAAATTTTATCTAAAGCATCGCATTTACGAGTTTTGTAGAAACATGCATATTTACAAATAAAATAAAATAACTCTCGTGGAACACGACATTTCTATTCAAAAAGTGTACACGATCTTGATAACAACTTTAACTAACTAACGCATAGTGGGTCTTGTGCTTTATCGCTTGCCTATTTATTGCGTTTTAAAGCGAATTCGGCACTTCAAGAGCTATATAAATATATATAAAGTTATTACCTTTTCGCTCAAATTACATTTACATAATGTTTCTATTATGAAATAAATAATATTTTTTTAACAGATATATATCGACACGTCTTTGACACTTTCGAAGATATATTTATCTGAATCTTTTTAAATTTTGATGGACCAAAGATCGACAACGTGAGATCACATTTGAAAATCAACTTGTGAGATACTCGTAGATTGCGAACCGATCCAATGTATTCTGGAAATCAATGCTTATGTGTAATAATGACGAACTATGATTACTGAGCATTATCGAAAAGTCGATCCTGCGACCTATGGCTAAGCGTAGCATTTAGGGGACGAGTGGGAGACATAAAGATAGATAAAGAGAATAAAATAGGAGAAAGGAAGACAGAGAGAAAGAGAGATCTATATTTGATCACTACGAGTCGAGTCGATGCCATCACGTACGGCTAATGCGTCCCTCCCCTCGATGTTCGTCAAACATCATACAGAACGTCTATATCGAGAGTGTTTAAGACGAGCAAGTGGAGTCGGTCCACTCCGATTACATCGATGACCCTTCGGGTCCTCTAACGATCGCCTTTTCCATGATGCTCCAAATTCATGACCGCTTGGTAATTATTTGAGCCAAGCATTATATGCTTTTGACACGTAGTTGGATTTTATATTTCAAAAAGAGACATTCTAAATAAACATGGATAAATCAGCAGCCAAAAGGTTTAATATATTTTGCTTAAATTAATACTAACGTATTACTTTATAATAATACAAATACTACCGTAATACGATTTTTTATGTATTCGTTGCAAAAGTTCATGAATTTGTTCTAAATTTTAACAAGTTTTCCTAATCTTTGTTTCTTGTGAGGTTTCTCGTAAGGAAACTACTATTGTTAGGTAATAGGTAGCTCCGAAAATAAATATTGAAGAAATCTGAAAGAAACTCCCAAGAAGTACTAAAAGAACTACTTTTCAAACGTTAAGATTGAAGAATATACTTTCAAAAGTATAAAACCTAAGACAAAAAATGATTGAAATATTTCACAGAATTTAATATATAGAATATCTATACTACATTATAGTTACAGAAGTTAACAGATGCTTTACTACGAGAGTGGGTGAATAATGAAATAATGACGATAAAATTAGAAGACACGGAAATCAAAGTAACAGTGGAGTCCATTAATGGTGTTTCATAATATCTTAATTGACTTTGAATATCCTTTCTATTACGAAATAAAATACCTAAGAAAACTCTTCGTCAAAAGGATCTGTAATTTTCTGAGTGCACCTTGAATCGGTGCCAACTCGTGCCGGCTTTTTCACCCATGAACGACGAAATTGTAAGCAATCCGTTGGTTCAGGTGAGAAAGCATTAGTTAATTGTAGGTTTGGCTCTCCCCGACAAGTTAAGGGTGAAAAATCATGTCGTGTACAAATGAAAAGTTAGTTACTTTACCTTGAAAATATAATTTACAAAGAAAGTAGTAATGGTCTCGATATTACTGTGTTTCATACATAAAACATACGTAATTAGTGTGTCAATATAAACTGTAATATTAAATAAAATTTACTTCTTTATTTACTTGTCTTATCTTTTTAAAATTATTTTTGATTTCAATACACTCAATCGTTTTCTGTTATTAAACTTATCGAACAATAATTCATCGTATGCTAAATTTGGTTACGTAATTTTTCTAAATCGTTTTATTTCTCAAACAACCTCACAAAGACTAATTCAAAGTATTTAAATCGGGAACCGGTTCACCGTATACAATTCACTTTTGACTGAAATTTATGTTCAAATGCACATGCGACAAACAATAGATGCTAGCAGTAATTTGATCATGACGTTAGCATAAAAATATATCTAGCAATAAAATCTTAGATGTGAGGAGGGGAACGGCATGGTATATTAAAATAAGATTATTGAGGACTATAGAAGAGTGATTGATCCCCACTATAATACGGTTAGAGTATGCGGCGAGACTTTCTGTTTGTTCGGAATGGAAGACAGCATCGTTTCACGGTGTAATACTATACCGATCCTCTTGTGTCAATTTTGTGAATATTGCGATAAAGGGTCGCTTTCACTTAATTGAAGTTGTTATATGTTAAGTCCATGCGTTTTGAGAATAGGTTTGCTATATTTACATTGCAAAGTTCTAAATATCTTTAATGCTACTAAAACGACGCCAATCTCTATTGTCAGTACGTTCTTCAAATTACATTGGAAAACAACTTTATTTTTCATCGTTTAACGTTGATCTTTCGTCCTTTTCTTTTTCAACGTATTATTCTAAAAGAAATATTGTAAAATAATTTTTATCGTCTTAGAAACATCGTGAATTTATCGTAGACGCATTACGCTCTAATTATCAATTGTACAGAAACGTTACCTAATTACGAATTAACAACGTCAAGGTTATCGAAGAGACATAAGAATAAATCGTACGGAAGTGCTTCCACCGAAACGACTAGTCTTCGTAACCTTGATCTAAAAGCGTTTTTGAGGTAATCCATGGATCATCGAGGCTCGAGACAGAGCAACAGTGTGGCCAGGGATCGGACAAGTGCAAGAAGTAGAGTAGTAGCGGGTACTCGTGACGTCTGCTGAGTCAAGTGCCACTTATGCTACTAAAATTACATTCAATTACGTTATCTGCGTTCGGGTTAACTTTAAAAACCCTTGAGAAGCTAGCCTGTTACAGGGATGTCGACCTAAATGATCTCTTAAGCCTTGCATCCTCGTGACCCGAAGGAGCGCGTCGTCCTACGGATCATTCGCTCTACGTTTCATTGTTTCTGTGATTTTTATTGTCGAAAGTGTCCTTAATGAATCATCGACGATTTCAATCTCGTTCAAAAGGGTTAAAAGTTTCAAATGAGCTGCGTTAATCAATGAATGCATCATAATAACGGCATAACTATTCGAATATCTTCCATATACATACAAACGTTATTTCAATATCCTCACTTCCGCGAAGTGCAAACAAAACAGTAGAACCATCATTAATATATTCGCAACATATGACGATATTTTCATACTAAATATTTTCACCGCCGGAAATAAACTTCTAAAGAATCGTACTTTCTTGTTATATTTCCATAATCGTTCCGAAACATTAATTTCTCGTCAAACGTAAATAATGATATTACATGCATATCCCAAGAACTATTTGATGTATTAAATAGAAGAAAACCTTTACGGCAATAATTTTAGACAAATTATTGAAACGAAGATGAAGAAAAAAAATGCCTCGATATCGCGATATTAGCCTAATGAAAGTTTTGCTCAGGAAGAATAATCTTCGACACGGAAACTTACCCAGATACTTGCTCTTGCTCATGTCCAGTGCCTCGTCCTGTTGCCTTTGCGATGAATCCCTCGAGTCCTTACTGCCACCAGACCGATAAGCCGTTAGGCTACCCAGTGCCTCGAGATGCTTGAAGCCGCTCTGTCCCAAATGTGGTAGACCACCGAAATTCGATAGGTTCGCATGAGCGAGATTCCGTCTTAAGATGTCGAGTTCTCGGGCCATATTCACTTCCGGCGACGGCAATCGCGAGCAAAAGCTAAGCACGTTCGCGCGCTCTTGTTCAGCCTGTCCTTCCGTGACGTCGTTCTCGATGCTGCGCTCGTAACCACGTCGCAAGATCCTCCTTGGATCACTGTTAGATCCTCGTTGTATCTCTTCGTATTCGTGGCCACGTTTCTCCGTATGATCCACACTGGAGGTCCTACGACTGAGGATATCGGCGATGCTGAAGGGTGTTGGTTGCGACGGTTTCGGCGAGGATTCGCTCCTCTTGTCCTCTTCCATGCTGATACTACCCCAGGCTATCACCCTACGATTTCCTACGTTTTCGATATTCTTTTGGATATATCTGCAATTTCTTCTATTCAGTAAAAATACATACAGGATAATAAGAAACCTGGATCTATTCTCACGAAAATAGAGGAACGATCCGATCGCAACGCGTCAGTCGCTGGGGTCTCGTCGGGTGCCGTTTGATCGATCGTCGTCGGAGTACCGGAACATTTCAGGATCCAAAATATCGAAACTCGTCCTCGACGCGATCGTCGTTTCTATCACACGCACCTACGACGAACAACGAATAATTCCAACTGATCGAGCGTTCCTCCGTGACGACACTCGGAAATCAAGAATCGTAGCGGGAATCCTTCGTCGATCGCGGTGACGGTGTCATCATTGGATATCGCCCTTGACGATACGGCGCCGATCGCAGACCCAATCGATGATACGTGCAGGGTTATCAATCGTCCCAATGCCCGGTCGTACTGGAGGTTCGATACGCGACACCCTTCGATTTCGAGCGTGCTTCGGTCAAGTGCGTTCGCCGCGCGACCAAACTTATTTTTCGGATCGCGCCCTAGGGCCACTCGTACTACGTTCGCGGCTCTTCCTTCTCCGTCAGCGGCGACGGCGGCGGTAACTACTAACGGCGGTAGTTTCGTCCTTCCCCCACCATCGTGTCGTTGAAGCACCAACCAACCCACCCTCTCACTGGTACGGCGCTTCCTACTTTCCTTGATCCCTGGCGATTCCATCCTTCCCCACCCGCTCAGGCACTGTGCTGGACGTGCTTCTTAACAGCAATGTTGCGCACGCGCTTCTTCTCTCTTCGTTCTCTTTTCTACTTCATCCACCTCGGTTTGCCTCCCTATGTTGTCACTGAACGAAGATGCGATGCCTCACGAGCGGCTTCCTCTCCTTTTTTAGCTTTATTGTTTTCGACGGCTCTTCATCGATGCTCTTCTACGAGACTTCCACCAGCGACTCTCTCTCTCTCTCTCTCTCTCT
>JAITYT010000052.1:2242829-2270542 GCA_025433975.1 Liostenogaster flavolineata
TCCTAAAACACCAGGATAGAATAAAAACACACGCAGCGACCCCGCAAGGATACAGATAGATAGACACACACAGATAGATAGAGACAGTAGGATAGAATTTGAAACGAGACGCCGTAGAGAAAAAAGCGTGAGGGAGTTAGTGTGTTAGTCCGTTAGTTAATCGATCAGTCTGGAATAAGGGAGCAAGAGTAGATTTCGTTAGCCTATAGGGAGGTGTTGAAATGTAATTATTATTATTATTATCATCGTCAGAAAGTGTATTTAATCGAAAATACGTCCCCTCACGCTACCCGGAAAACCATGTTTCCTACACGACTTAGAGCATAATGTAAGTGTTAAATGTCGTGTTTACTGATCTTCGTCAATATTATCACGAGTTGATAATAGAAATTCGTTGATTGCATCTGCTTCAATTTACTACTAAATAACATCTATGCAAATAGTTTTCTCGCGGAATTACTACCGAAATTAGCATAAAGTAAATTCTTTGGTTTAAACTTTTTGTCGAAGTGCTATTACATTTGCACATTCAAGCGTCGGATGCATATACTTGTATTTTGCTAAGACATTTGATTACTTTGGCAACATAGCGATTATAATTTAATCGTGTAACGATATTTATTAAGTTTATATACTTAAATACGTCGTTATTTTATAATGAGTGATATAAACTGTAAATATAATTGAACGACATTAAAATTTTATACTGATTCTTTCTTCAATTATAATTAATCGTTAAAATAAAATCCACACAATTTACCTATTATTTTTATATCGATTTCACTGGAAACAGAAGTTGAAACATTCGTTTTACTAGTTTAATCACAGCAGTTGAATAATATACATATTAAGATAAATAGGAGATAAATTGACCATAAATTTAAATTTCACAAAATTTTCATGATATTTTCAAGAATATTTTTTTTTATCTGTTGAAATATAGATATATAAATAACTCTAAGATTGTTTGGCTATATATATTATTTATATTTTACAGTTTTTTAAATGTAGAGTTCAAGAAACATAGAAGTTTCAGGTGATAGATCAAGTCGAATCTTAATTGAACTAAGCACATAGAAAACCATATATATATATATATAAATAAATATTTTTAAAATTAAATCAAAGTTTCAGAATACATTTCACTGAAATTAAGCATTTTTTTCTATTATTGGACAGAGTTATCACACAACGTTTAATCAAATTTGACCATTATCGATTGAAATTCAAATATATTATTAAAAATATACCAAGTAAAACAAAAAAAATGATGGAAGAAAAGCCCGAATTCATTGGAAAGTTCGTACTCGTGATAAAAAGTATAAATATTTTTGCGTAAAGGTAAAATATAATAAATATAATAAAGATAAAGATAGAATATATTGTCAAGACATTTTGGTACTAATGAATACACATTTTACAATTTTGATGCGACACAATATTTAGTAGATGCGTGTGTGCGTGAAGTGCAATACACTGAGTATTTGTCATTGATGTACTATGTTACATATGTTTCATTAAACGTAAAGATATTTCTAAAATGAAAATGGTTACAACACTCCATAACGCTTTTTGATTATGATTTAGAACAAAAAAATAAAACTTTACGAGTATACGACCTGTGTAGAGAAACAAGTAATTCGTGTCTCCGCAAAAGCCACTTGAGGCGATTTCCGTTTAAACCACTCGAACGAGTTTCGAAGATTTCATGTTGCAGACAAAAATCTGTTTAACCAATAGAAAAAGAAGTAAACAGCTGACAAAATCGTGGCCTGTTCGCTAGTTGTGACGTTTCCGATATCGTTAGAGTAAAATTATATTTTGTCGGTCTATCGTTCCGTATACACAGTATTTTGACAATCATTATCAAACTTACTGCTGATCGCATCCCAGTTATTTTTAATAAATGTCTTTAGATTTTTCAATTGTAAACCTAAGCACATTACGATCTCACCGATCAAAGATCGAATCACGAATAGCTAATCGACGCACCGCTAGAAGAAAATCAGACATCGGATGTACGAATCTTAGCAACACGACTAATACTTTTGCACTTCGTTAATGTCCACGCATTGATAACTGACGACGTTCGTGCTTGAAGAGATTCGATAATCGACATCGTTTATCCTCCGACTTCAATACTCTTCGCTCCTCTCTCTACACCTTATTTATTCCCTAGATATCCTTTCTCTCGTTGTTGCCAAACTACTTCTACCAGAGTCTTTGAAGATTTTGCTCCATGGGTATCTGATCGATTGAATTGACATATTGCATGGGATAATTAATTGGTCCGATGTAATTGGCGAAGGCGTACTCGCCGGACGAGACGTCCGTGACCGTGGTGCGGCAATCTGTCGGTTGCATTCGGCCACTGTCGGCCACGATGTTCCTCGGATCGGAAAAGGGCGACGAAGTCTCGTTAATCGACGCATTTTCCTTGAACTCGGTCTTGATCGGCCGATTGCAATCGTGAACGTCCAGTCTCATGTCCGCTGTAAATCCGGCTCTGTACTCAACGTTCAATGGATGCTGTTGCCTCTGATGCACAGTTGCTGTTAAACAGGCTGCTCTTACGCTTGGATCCGCCTGATCGACGTCCGAGCTGAATTCGGAGTTCATACCAGGCTCCATTCTTCCGTCGTTGTTCGAGTTCGTCCTGAAGTCCGATGATGGTATCGTCGTCGCCGCGGTTACCGTAGCCATGGCCAAATCTGACCGAACGTTCGGCCAATACGGAAGATTGTACGCCTCGTGGACGTTCGGTTTACCGTCCTTTATTAGGACCGGTACCGAGATCTTTTTCAGGGATTGACCTTTGCTGGAATTGCCGTGTGCCTGAAGCTTCTCCGCGTCCTCGATCCTCGCTCGTTTGTTCTTGTATCGACGATTTTGGAACCAGATCTTCACCTGAGTGCTGGTGAGCTTTAGACTTTGCGCCAGTATCTCTCTTTCCGGTGCGCTGAGATATCGTTGCTGTTTAAAACGTTGCTCCAATTCGTAGACTTGCGTCTGCGGACAGGCAAAGATATCATTCCGGTATATAAATAATTCGACGAGAGTAGAAATAATTGAAAATTCTGTGTCATCGTCGAAACGCTTTTGTAACTTAAGAATACGATTTTTTGTTTGGTGTTCGCCTGAGTGACAAGGAATGCACTCTATTAGAAGATAGATTGTATTCATTATATTAACGTACAGAAAGTGAACAAATTCAACTCTTAACGAAAAAATATTACCACGTGCCGTCTTACAATCCAGACTCTCTAACAAACAAACAAAATAAAAGCCGATAGCCCAGACGTCACGTCTATACTTCTTCTATATCCTTATGCACGCCACATTTAGTCATCAGAATTCCAAAAAAGAAAGGCATTCGAAAGGAATCGAAATCGACTCGATTTTTACCTGACTTACCTATTAGATTTATCGTTATTTGAAAGTAAGTACGTTGATAATCTTTTTGCTTATATTGTTTATATTGTAATATAGAAGATGACTATAAAAAAGTTGAAATATATTGTTGCGACGGTATTGAAATACTTCGACGGAGAGGAGAACGGATTGAAGGCAACGCTCGATCGAATTCGTGCCACGCAGTTAAAAAGGAAATAATAAGAGGTAGAAGAGTCATTTTTATGCTATCAAAAGTGCGGATTAATTAACATATCCTGTCGTAGTATTATGTGCTATTAATAAGTGTAATATCATTTTCGTTTTGAGTTAAATAATTTGTAATGCCGCCGCGACGAAACTCTGCGCGCAACAGCAGTGTCAGCAGTGAGATTCGAACTCACTATGATTTGTCACATGAAATAACCAAAATTGATAACTTCTTTGATATTAATGATATTAATTACTCTTACGACTTACAAAGGGCATAATGTATAATAAGCTTACTTGCGAAAAGAGCACCCTTGGTTTCCTCTTTGTTCTCTTTCCAGATTGGCTTTTTCGCAATTCAGTTTTACTAGATGTAACGATGTTTCCTGAAAAATCAAAAAGATACATCTTGTAAATTTTAATGCTGTTTTCTGAACTTTGAAAACGTTTTCCATCCAATGTTCGGCGTTGTCACTTTGAATTGTTTTAATTAGTGCTATTGATATTCCAATGACTTCAATTATTAGATCGCATTTGAAAAAGTATTTGATTGATATTGCAAGAACTAGAAATAACAAACAGAGTAGCGCAACACGAGTAATTATACTATAATTACGATAATGTAACATACCATAAGTTAATTGAACTTTAATTATAACATATCGAGTTTGCGTTGATGACACAATGTAAAAGAATAAAATACGTCAATCAACTTTACTTCCTTATTTTTTTAATTACTACATTAAATGCTAGAAAGAGGACATTATGTAATCTAAAAGATAATTAAGAAAATAAACAACATAGAAGATGAAGAAAATTATTGCTAATTTCATTGTTTCATTGCTGTTGTAATATCGCATGAAAATAAAATAATTTATTGATATGTAGCTATCAAATACTTTGCAGAGTAAATTCGTTTTGCATTATTCTACCGAAAAATAAATAATTACCGAATATTTATTAACGGTAACGAACAAAAAACAACGAAATGGCAGTATATGCAGTGATATTTGAAATGATCGTTTAAAATACCTAATTGTCGATGCGTAAATTATACAAAATAGCATAAAGTAACCTGAAGCCATTGGAAACCATATCATAGATACTGTTAAATAGAGTAACGAATACATTAACCACTTAAATAACAAAATAATGCGATGTCTTAAAATTAAACTCACCGTCCTCGTTAACGGAGGTCTCCTGATACTGTTGTGGCACGATCTGACTCAACTGATGTACGTGACTGAGGTCCGAATAGCCCTGGTAGTTCTGTACCGATTGTTCTTTGAACTTTTCCACGTCCCAATTTTCAATCATTCCGTTATAGGGATAATAATCCTGCTGCGTGTGTTGTTGCTGTTGCTGTTGCGGGTGTTGATGTTGTTGCTGAGCATGATGTTGATTATGATGATGGTGATGATGATGATGATGAAAACAATCCATCGCGTTGAACTGTTGATCCTCGTTTAGAATATCACGAACACTGAAGGGAGTCGCGGATATCGAGGAAGATAACATTTTAAAGCATTATCGAGGATCCTTCACCGGATCGTGATATTCGTGGTCAGACAAGACCGTCGACTCTGTTCAATCGCGACAGATTTTCGGATCTTTCTCTTTGAATTCTTTTTTAGATGATCAACGCCGATGAAAACTACGCGATTTCTCGATTTTCAAGTCAAGACGTTTCGAAATCTTCCTAATTTCCAACATCGAATCCCTTTTACGCCCATAATATAGTCAATTTTTTACACATTTATCTAAACTGTCCATCGACGATCGTTCGTCAAAAATAACACCAACCAAGTGAAACCGCGCGCACCAATCAGCGATACGTATGTATGTATGTATGTATCGATGTGATAATTTGGGCGCGATGACGACGAGCGATCGACTGTCGTCGTGATCGAGCAACGATTGTCGATCCTCTGTATCCTCGCGAGGGATGATCCCCGGTCGAACGGTCAGGTCGGAGGGCGAGCGCTTAATGCGACTTGCTCTTTCAAGGGAGTCGAGTGTTGCTCTCGTTGGTTGGAGAGAATGCGCGTGTGTTGTGTGCGTGCGTGCGAATACGGATGGATGGCCGCGTCGATGTGAGTTCGCCCGCTTACACTTATGCATATACGTCGTCGGAAGAGTCGAGATCTTTGACAGAGCAGCTACGCCATCAACGTTCAACGCGATGAGAGCGACGCGTTGCCTCGATTCGTTCGGTCGTCGTCAGTTTCCGACGGGGTGGTCAGCGGTCCCACGATCTTGTTCTACACACGTAGTCGGGCCGTTTTTTCTTTCTGTCGCACCCTTCTTGCTTTTTTCGTTAGAATCGAATTTTTGTAAGGTACGATAACACGAAACTGTGCGAGAATTAAGTCATTGAGCAGCCTTGGCTAAACATCAATAACGAAGACGATTTCTCACTTATGTATCTTGCGACGGCACCTGTTTGGCAAAACGGATACCAGGAACTGCAAACGAGTTGTCCGAACTTCTTGATGAGTTTTCTCGATTGGATGCTTCATGGTCACGCGAGATATTTTTGGGAAATAAATGGTTAGATGTGCGTATTTCAATATGGATATTACGCTTTTAACGGATACGTACGTATTAGATCGTTTAATATGAAATGTCGGATTTTTCACTATTCGCCAATTGATTGCTAAAAGTCATTAAATGTATGTTTAAAAGTATATAATTTTTAAAATCTGATTTACTTTTTCTTTGAATAATCGAACATTTTATATTGAAAGACTTAATACATAGATAAGATAAGGTTTCTAGTAAAAAACTGAAAGTAATTACACATTCAATTTATACAAAGTATTTTTAAAAATATCCATAAGATATTCTATATAAATTGCCTAATTAAATTAAATTATTACATTCATAATAATAGTTGTAATAATTGTAATAGCAAAATAAGGAGTCGCGCATTATCATTGAAACGTATCGTATTTATTACGAAATACGTACAAATGTAATAATTATTTATATAAATATGATCTGTACATAACAAAATCTTTGATCAAAGATCACAATATTCGAGAAAAATTAAAAGAGCTTTGCATAGAATTAAATATAAAAAGGATGACTATATTTTATTATTATTGAATTATATTGTTGTAGCTAAGTCTGAAGTGAAAATTACAATGCGTCAAATTCTCTTCTTACATATAATGAATTGAAGCGTTACATCGATAAAATATCGTCAACGCACCGATTACATACAAGAACGGTAAATGAATACCGAGTAACAGACCTAACACAATTTATAAGATATTTAATTTTGATCTGCTCCTAGCACAAATCTTTGATTAGTCGAATATAGATATGGTAAGTATGAATGGTACTCAACATTGAAGTATGGTTTCTTTATGAAATCAATAGCCACGAAAAATGGAATCAGTGCGAAAACTTCCATAATAAAAAAAAAGACCAATAAACGGTTCATGGTTCGTTATAATTAAGATCGAGGGTTTGGAGACGATGCCAAATCTCTTTTTGCTTCCAGACAGCCATAACGTGTTACTGACTTAGGG
Source organism: Liostenogaster flavolineata (assembly GCA_025433975.1). NCBI lineage: Eukaryota > Metazoa > Arthropoda > Insecta > Hymenoptera > Vespidae > Liostenogaster > Liostenogaster flavolineata. The sequence goes on from JAITYT010000052.1 coordinate 2,249,966, forward strand.
CGGAGGAGCGGAGTAAAGACCCGCCTATGTCGTGAGATGTAACCAATCGAGAGATGAGGAACACCGGCCCGTCGAAAACTAAAGATTAATATTCGATTTACATAAACCCTTTCGTTCGTTTTGCTCCTCACCGCTCATCCTCATTCCCACTCGTCTAGAAGAAAGAAAAACTAAATGTTTAGCATCGACACCTACATCGTACATTTGCATCACTTTCAATGTAAGCTTCAAACAAAAATAATCGTGACTAATTTTTATCAAATATAAATTATATTATTGATTTTTGTTCGTGTGTGTATACTCAATTCACTGATTTAAATACTTGTAAATTATACATTAGTTATCGAGCATTTCATAAATTCAATTTTATAAAACATATTAATAAAATTGTGTTCTCTTCATAATCTGTAACGCATGTTTATAAGAGTGTAACAATAAGATCAAATTTTATGTATTCGATAAAAAGTTTCTCCGGCGAGAGAAATTAAATTCAGAGCGAGTTTCGATTATTTACATATTACAATATCATATTGTCGCTTCTTATATCGTGTGAAAAGCAAAATATGTAAATCGCTAAACTTAGCATTGTGCAATCTGTATCGTAATAAATAATTTTTTAAATAACAAGGCATCGTTTAAGCAATTAGGTACATTCCAGTTCATCATTGGAGATCAACAAATTTTTAATCATTAAAGATAAAAATGCGAAAGAGTCTGATTACAACGGCGTATTCATAGATCGATATTTTTATAGGACGAACGAAGTATCATATTTTGTGTTAATGTTAGACGTTGATGAGAAACCGTTGTTGCGTGAAGAAAATAAAGCAAGACGTGCGTCTGGCGTGTGACATCGTGCCTATTAAGATCGTAGAGGTTTCAATTTCGGTGACGGGTCTCTCGTGAAACGGGGTAAAAGAAATGCAAAACAATGAATTTTCCGAAGACGAGGGAGTCCCGTGCCCCGTTTCAAGCCTGCGATTCCGACGAGCCGAAAGTAACATAATCCAGATGCTCCTGCAGTGGCGCCCGGAACCCTTGACGCTCGTGCCTGGAATTTGAAAAATTGCCCCCTCGAAACTCAATCTCGTTGCGTATCTTAAATTCGACATGCTATTTTACCGTATTTTATTGTTTACCTGCTATCATCGCTACGTTTTCAATATAAAAACACGACGAATATTTTCGTTTAGTTATTATGCATTTATAACATTCCAATGACGCCTATTGTAACTGAACGTAGCCATAAATTCACAATTTATGTGGAACACAACATTGAATTGGTATTGTTTCTTCTGTATAATTTTGCAACAATTAGTTCATAAATGTGATAAGTAGTCAATATCCGACGTTATCTACTTTCGACTTTTTTTATTACGATGATTGCATCTCACATTTTCGTTCAAGGGAAAGCATTCTGCTGTTAGAATTTGAATTCTTTGTTCTATTTGATAGACAAACAATAAAAGCACGTAAATACATGGCTACATGTAGTTTAATAATTTTAATAAGATATCTTTACTTTTTAACTGGACATGTCGATGAAAGTTTTCGTCGTGCCGAATAATTTTGCTTCCCATTTCTTTTTCGTAAAGTAATATATTTTTCTCGTGAGCAAGCAAAATATTCGACGAATTACACGGTAAAATGAATTTCGGGTTTGACGAGTCAACTCGCTAGCTTCAGTTAAAAAATTAAATATATTCTTCATCAGTATTATAATGTACGACGATAAGTACTTTGTAAATACGAATACATATGCGAATACATCGATCATCGCATAATCCTAAATAGATTCGATGTCGATTCGATCACTTGCATCCTTTCGTAAAATACGACCTCTCGAACGATGAATATCCTCGAGCCACTTCGGTATTTGCGACGCATTCTGTATTCTCATTACCAGATTTCAGATTCATTTTAGCGCGATACTTCTTGGCGCGAGTGTAATTACGCGTTCGCACTGACGAGGACGCGTGGACGAACGCTTATGCACTTTGTGCGTGGTAGGCGCCAAGAGATAGCAAGGCGCCTTCTTAACTGTGGGAAACCGGCGCCGGCGTCTGGGAGACCCCTCGTAACGCCGTCGCACGTCTCCGATTTTCAGAAGTGTACAAGCCTCAATCGAAACGACGAAAAGTAATATTGAACGCGACATTTTGCAGACGCTTCATCGCTCGACACCACGAGGAACATCCTCGGACGGACTTACTACGAAAAAAAAAAAAAATACTTTCTTCGTCGAACGTAAATAAAGATTTAAATTTACGTCGTATTTTGTGTTATCGTAATCAGTAGAACTCCGTGCTCGTTTTCACACTTTTTACGGTATCGACTATTTCTATCATTAGTTATACAGATTTTTAATTCAATTTTTAAATATTAATATTCTAGTACAAAATTATTCTCGACAAAAATTAGTTCTATCTAAGTGACTACCATAATATCGACTAATTGCAAATAGATATAAATATCCATCATTTCGAATATACTTACTTCAATGAATTTTTAAATTATTTTAAATGTGATAACTTTGGACAGGATTCTGTATTTCGAAATGTATGAATCTCGTCGAAGTTGAACGAAAAAGCAGAAGACTTACGTTTCCCGATGGTTACGAAACGTATCGATAATCGTATTTCCATTCATTACGAACAGATAGCGGGTACTCGCATAGTCTATGCTAACGAGATCCACGGAAAGGAAGGAAATGATAGGAAAAGAAACCCTGGAGCAATGTGGTGTCCAGTTGCATGGCTCTCGGCCCGCGTCGGGCATATAAAAGGGCCCTTTGTGCAGTCGTCTTGCGTGTAAATGGCCGCATGAGTCCTACGGATGCCCCTATGCACATACAGTTTATAGAAAATCTGTCCATGGTCCGGTGGCGTATATTCTGTTTGACTCGTGGGAGGTCATGTTGCCGCCCATGGCGTTACCATCATCTTTGCCTTTTTTGGATCTGCTTTGTCTCTACTAGCTGTCTATGAGTATAACTAGAATTAGGATCACGACGAGATAATGTTTGCGTCGGCGGCGCGAGGATGCAGAAACGTTGATCCAACTGGAGGAAGGTTCTGGGCTGATGCGAATACCTATGGGTTTGCGAATATTTAAATATTCGACACGCTTTTGTTTGACCGATCAAAAATTCATGTTTATCGAATTTTATCTTGTGCAAAAATAGTGTTACGTCTTACAATCTGGTATCCTGTAATGCTTTTTCATATAGCATACAGGCTGTAGCGAGATAAATATTGCAGACTAGTTTCATAAAGATCATTGTTTCTGGAATTTGGAAATAAATTAAATTGAAAAGAAGTCAACTGTTCGTCTGCTTTAATATTTTCTTGGATAATATTCTATTACCAATAATAGACAACAGTGATATACAACAAAATTTGCAGTAAAATCGCAGTGACGGTCGAATTTTTTCATTTGAATTTTATATTAATGTCTTATAGAAAAAGATATCTTAACTTTACTTTACTTTAAAAACGCAACGACTAATATACGACGACAACGTATTTATTTACGGAAGATCGGCTTGCTTTTTTCGGTGATGTGCGAAGGTCGAGAAAAGGCATGTGTCGTTAAAAGCTGTCGACACTAGGTATCGTGTTAAGAGCAAAGTTAGAAATGTTCCGCTAAACCGACAGCGACGAACTTAGAACGAAGACTATTGTATCATATTTTAAGAGGTTAGTCGGAAAGTACATTTTTGCGTTCGGTCGTATCGAGAGAGACTTTCGTCGTTTCCTCACGAGTGGTCCAGACAATTGCGTGGTTCTGGTTGTCTAGACAGCCACGCATCCTTCGCCGCGACAGGAACTACAGTTGAATTTACCAGAAACTTCAACCAAGCATTTCGGTAACAAGTTGGTGCTAACAGATCTTTTCTTTGTACTTTGTCGTTCGGCCAATAATACTAATGTTCAATATCGATTATGTGATTTTATATGAAATAAGAGGTAAATAATATTGAACGATGTTCGGTATTGGAAATTTTTCTTTCGAGAAAATGAATTTCGAAACCGTCCGAAAAACGAATACAACATTCGACCATGTTCGTGCTTATAAATATTGTGAATCTAATAAATTTTTCTCTTTCAGTGAAACAAACGAATTTTAAATAAATTGTATCGATATCGAATCGATTGCAATTACGCAAAACGCATGATTTTCGAATCTAACATCGAAACAATGAAAAAAGAAACATAGAAAAAATATATAAAAGATATACCTATATAATATAAGATATAATAAAAGATAATAATATCATACATTATGTTAAATATTTTATAAATATTCTCAACGAAATATAATAAAATAATATAATACTAGAAGCTTATAAAATTTGGCATAATTTGTTATCATAATATTTAAAATTTTTCCTAGAATGATATTAATTAAAAATGTAATGTAAACTAATTAATTCTCTGTAAGGATTTCTAACAGGTTTCTAATTTTTCTATCTGTGGGAAAAAACAGAAAGCATACCTTTGGTGGTACTTAAAGATAATTTGAGATTTAGATTACTTTCTTAAGACGTTGTGTCAACAAACTCTAATCGTTTTTAGCGCCGAGCACGAGCCCTCGACTCTTAAACGAACCGCGTAATTACTGGGGTGGGCCCTTTTTCGATTCGATAGTACATTTTTTTAAAAATATTTTCAAATGTGCAGAATTTACAAAAGAAAATTTTAATGGAGACTTTTCTTATTTCTTATTAATTTCATATTAACTACGAGAGTGTAATTTTTTTTAGAACTAATGTTCATAATGTACAAATTATTTAAAAACACCTCTTAAAAATTATTTTATAAGTTAAGTTAAGTTAAGTTAAGTTACTATTACTTATATTGTATCCGTAAGCATGTTTATTGAGATAAGTTGTTCTTAATAATTCTAGTTAAGCACAATTAAGCGCTTTATTATTCTTTGGTTTTTACTTCCTGCGCTCTCTGGCGGTCATACTTGTATCTTCCATAATTTTGGTAGATGGCGCAATATGTACTATCGAGAAGATAACATTACTTGGTTAGAGTAGATAATATAAACGACTATATATAAGAGAATAAGACTAGTACTGTTTCTATCCGCGAGATGGCGCGATATGGTCAATTCGACGAGCTTTGCTGGCATTTTGGCTATATTATTGAATATTGGTACGATTGTGAATGAAATATTATTAAATTAAAGAAAGTACACAATAATTTTACAATTTTTGGAACGAAATTGCGCAAAATATTTTAAAGAGGAAAGTGCAAATAGTAAAACAGAAATAATAGGAAGTACATGATAAATATGAGAGCAACTATAGTACAATATTAAAAACGCAGAAATGATAGTGTAGGGGTAATAAATATAAGTCTGTCACATTGCCTCAATTGTATTGATTAATCACAACTTACAGACAATCGACACTCAAGGAGGTCCGATCGCCTCGATCTACACAAATCTTTCTCCCAATAATAATTAAACTTACAGTTCTAACACAATCAACACTCTCCAGTTGTCCTTATCTTTCTTTCGTTATACCCCTTTTCCACTTCTGTAATTTTAGGGAAGAAAAAGATCTCTTCCGCACGCGATGATCGTTCGTTTCGGACTCATATTCTTACACATACACTCCCTCACAGACTCTTATAGTTTAGTTAATCTGACAAAGTTCGGCCCCATGAACTTGCGATCACTCACGCTCACACACACTGTCTCTACTAACTAAGAAAAGAAAAACTGGTTTTTATACTCGCTTGCTTCCGGAACATTTAACGTAAAGAATTAGTGACATACAATAATAAATTGAATAATAAAATGACTTACTCTAAGAATTAAATTACGCAACAACTTATATTGATGAAATAAGTGTAAAAACATAGGCTAATAAAACAAATAAAGATTAAGTTAAATTAAAGTAAATCTACGAACACGCAAACGTAATGGATGGCTCTCACATCTTAATCCGTGAGCTCATGTTTCTCGCCTCCCAAACTCCTTTTATAGGATCTATTTGGAAATGATTATTCTGAAGTCCCTCAACATCTGCCTCTGCGTAGCGATCCCTCTTTAACACTTTAATGAGTTTATACGATCCTTTGAACCGCGAAATTAATATTTTGACACGTCTGTGGCATTTTCGAAATGTTACGGTATAACTGAATCTTTGATCTCATACCTGTAAGACTCTTTTTTGTTATCGTTAAATTTTCTCTCGTTTAATAGTTTTTTTTCTCCACAGAATTTGTTCGAAGTGATTCTAAACTCGTGTCATATTGTTTTGTCTCCACAAGTAATTTTTTAATTCGCCAACAACCGTTCCTCGTTGATTTGTATCAATCAAGAAGATACTAAGAGCTTTTCTCGTAGATTATTTATAATCGATATTTTGTAACACTATACCAATAGTATTTGGACGAATTATCAACTAACTTTAATAACACCGTTGTCAACATTTTTATTCACGTGGTTTACTTAACTATTTGTACGCGGCGTTCCTGTTGGTATTTTTGACTTGTTGCTTTTATTTGATTATAATGTGAAAAGTAATCTGATAGGCACTTTCAACGTTTCTTTAATCGCTGTAATTTTTGTAGCATATAACTTTACATATGTGATTTACGTTAACATATTGTTTTACATGGATCTGTTCGAAGTTTGAACTGTCGGTTTGACCAATCTCTTAGATTTATCCTTTTCTGTATCGCTTCCTGATAGACCAGTTGGCCGGAATCTCCTTTTTTAATGTACCTTGGGATTTTGCGTTGTAAATTCATTTCCTGAGCTTACATCTGTGTCAAGTGTATTTTTGATCTCTCCGAACTGTCTGTCTCTCTCGTTTTTGTTATCGACGTTACTTAGTTGTCTATGCGAACTGTTCCATTTTCATTCTTTTTATCATTCGTTCTTTGGGATTTGAATACTACAAAATGCCTTTCGCGTTTAACTAGTCTCATTTGTAGCCTTCGTTTATTTGCCATTTTATTAGTTAAACTGTCTATTGGCAATACACAAAGCTCTTTTTATCATAAGGTAAACACGCCTTACCTCTTCGGCAGCTCAAGCGAGACTCAAAAGAGGATTTGTAAGGCTACGTGATCGTTACAATGGTTCGTGCTAGGTTCCAGTACTGCTTGGTATTGCGGTTCTAAGTTCGAGTCAATGTGCGATTCAAAGTACGGTTCAAAGTGCGATTCAAGGTTCGGTTCAAGGATGTAAGAAAACGATTACAAGTCCTACTGCAACGATCTAATGCCGTACTCTCTTATCTTTAGTTTTCATAATTTTATGAGAAATTCATGTAAGTCACGTCGTTTTATTAATCTTTATATAGGACTTATTTCTTACAATTAGTTAATATTGATATCAATGTATAATAATTTCATTTTCATAATTTTCTAAATATTCTCGGTGGATCATTTATCTTTAACACTTTTATTGTCTTTTTAAGACTATCATTAAATACTTGCCCGAAATATTTTCGAGATTTAAGGCCTACGGCCATGTCGCGAAAGCGACAGGGTTACGCTTGGCATAAGGTCGTTTAAGTACCGCGCAGTCGATTGTCCCAATTCCTCGCGGAAATCGATAGCGACGCCGCAAAATTTATTTGCAAATGCAGGACAGGTACTCTTGTGAAACTGACTTTTTACCATTGCGTTATCTTTTTCAAGGACACTAAGTGGTGTGCAAAGTCTTGCTGTCGAAATAATTAAAAATCTCAAGAGTTCAAATAATCGTCACATACCGACTTGATACAACAATGATACAACAATAATGAAGTACTGGGAGTAGTTTTGACACGGTATCTGTTAAATGGATGTTTATTATCATTCGCGATACATATGCGTAATGTAATTAATAAAAAAAAAATAATGACTCTCACTATATCGTCTTTGTTCTTAGACAATATTTCAAGGAAATATATCAAAATAAATGCTATACTGTTCTCTTTTGTTTCTTTCACCTAATACTAGGATATTATCTCTTTTAATTCCTTTATAAATTTTATTTGCAAATTGACTCTTCTTGAGAAAATTACGCAAATTGTTTTGAGAAAACAGTAATTTCTTGAAGAAGCGTCGAATATACTAACAAATGTAGGTAAAATCCTAGATGTGGTTGTATCTTTACACATAAATAGTCATATGTCTTCTTTCGTTATTTATAGTTATTATAAATTTTTTAAAGACTATTGAAGTATCATTTTTAGAAACCTCCATTCTATAAAGTTTGTCTTAGTTAATGTGGTTAACTGTTTCAACAGAGTTTCTATAATTGGCTATGAACAACTGTTTTCACTATCTTTTAAGCATTTATTTACGCATAGTAGATTATTTCGTATATTTTTAGTCTACGATTATATAGTTGTTATTGCTCTCTATTAGTATTATAGAAGCATTGCTGTATTTAATGTATAACAAATTCGTCAACAATGAGCCATTTTTATTACAAGTGCAATCGTTGACGATTAACGTCTAGTTTTTATTTTCATTTAAAATCATGTACAGAACAGAAAGAAATATCTTTATTAATTTTGTTAAAATTTAAAATAATTTTTCTCAACAAATAAATATGATTTTTTATCAATAATTTTTTTTAATCATTGATTTAATTATTGAAATTGCTCATTATCAAATCCTTGAATAATGTTATATGAATTTCGAATTTATGCGATTGTATAATTTCAATATTGCTTTTGACGTAAACGTGTAAAGTATAGAAATATGTAAAAAAAAGAACTATTCAAACGAAATGATAAAACATCGACAAAAAGATCAGTATATAACGAATGTAAAAATAACGACTTTATTGAGTAACGAATTATGTATAATATACTATACCGCCAAACATTGTGACGTTACGCAGGTGTTACTTTTATCGAAGTATAAACTTTCTTCGTAAAACTGGAAACTTAATTGAGGGACAACTAATCGCATTTTAATTCCATTATTAATTTTTTAAGTAATGTGGCTGTTCTGATCAATGGATATGGTTGGAATGTCTTTTTACTTATCTTTGAAATTTTGTTGTAAAATACGCATTATCGATTCACTTACCCTTGAATTACTATCGATGTTTGCGTGATAGTATCGATTTACAATATTAAAGACGTTACGTATTGCAATATTTGCTACCTGCTTAATTTACGAGTAGAAGAAAAAATGGATAGGAGATAGAAGAAAGAAAAGGTTAAACCGCAGGCCAAACGCCTTATACTTTTAATTGATTATGCTGTGTATAATTGCATTCCGTTTTACACATGTACTTTCTTATTCGCTTTGCATTCTACCTCGAAGCGCCGTTAACACGACTAAGAATGATAACAGAGGAATACAAGAAAAGTGTCTTTTTGGTGCTCTTACGACCCATAGAGAATACAATTTGGAGGTAGTCACGTTAAAAGGGTTAAATGGCAGATACTACGGACGCCGTCGCTAACAAAAGCACAAAGCATCCATAGCTCAGGATTCTGCCTATTTCGCGATGTAATAATATTCCATAGATATTTTTACAAAAATTTGTATTGAAACATCATTCGGGTTTAATTTTGTCTTTCTTATTTTTTCTCTTCTTTTTTGTTCTTTAATTTTGAAGTAGATCGCACCACAAGCATACTTTTAAAACGAACATTCGACAGTCTTTCTTACGTTTAACACTTTCTTTGTTACAGTAAATCATTATTATCAATTATATAGTACGTAATGCGATTCCTACGAGCGAATCGAACGGATCGAAAAACAAACGTGTCAATTTAAAATAAGAAGCATTCGGGTGATTTAAGGAATTTTATAATAATCTTGATTTTTTAATTTCTCGTAATTCTTCTTTTTATTGAAAGTCGTTTGCGGTTTTTCTACTCTGAGATGTTTGTGTCCTGAACTAGAAAAAGCGTTGGTCTTTTGTTAAGTCAAGACCAATGGATGTTTTTTTAGTGGCATACATTGTCGTTACGAGAAATAAAATGATGTTTAATTACCTAATCATTTTTTAGACAATTAAGAAAGTTATTCGATTTTATCGCTTTTATTATATGACTTTTGTTTTAATCGCACGACAAAATATTTATATCATATATGAAGGCAGTAAAAAATGTCACGTAAAAGAACGATAAATTATGCCAAAATTTCTACAAGTAAATTTCGATATCGGACGCATTTGGGTGTATTTGAAGAATTGAAAACCACGAAGAGTAAGATTTATCTTAACTTCAAACAAGACAGTTTAGAATAACTTATTGCACAATATAACGCATAAACTTTTAACTCTTCTCCGATAGTAAATAAAATAATGTACTGAATCGAGTAGAACTTGACGAGTTGATGGTAAAATGAAACTAAATACTTAAGGTCTTTGAATCCGAATAGTACATTGACGTCAATTTTTTTATCATGTATTGTACCTTCGTACAAACAGGAAGGTTTAAATACACTATCGATCGATTACTTTTTTTCTTGTATTGGTTATCGACTGATGGTGCGATTTTCTTTTCTGCTCGTTAAATATAATAAATTGTTCATACAATTTAAACCATAAAAACAAGAGAAAATCAAAATATACTCAATTTTTAATGTTACGTTAGTATTTAACGTTTAACATCACATAGAAATAATGCATTTTCAACAAAAAGATGATAAGAGAATTTTTATTAACACGTAATTCAGTTTATAACAAATTTGTTTCTTTTTTTCTTAAAAGCAGAATTACGATCTAGAAGATCAACATTTTTTATCTCTCGTTTAACATTACATTTGGGTACGTTTCGTTCTATTTTAGTCTAACATATGGGTATCGATGTTTTTCCGATGATTTCGCTACAGACAATATGTTATTTGTCACATTTTTTAGATTTCATAAGTCTCATATTTTTACGTCTGTCTAAATTACAATAATAAGCGCGCTTTCGATTTACGCTTAGGATTTATCAACAGTACGCTTCGTGTAAACGACGGAGTCAATGGTGGAGTAAATAAGAGCTTGCGAATATTCATTTTAAACGAATGTAATATTTATGCCGGACATTGACGATACTGCATTTACGTCTTATCGAACGATATAATATGATTATTACTTGAAATTTATTAAAGAGATAAAAATTCATCAATTCTGCTGGTTGAAACGTAAAGATCGTTAATATAACTAAGATTTCTACAGGTTTACAATATCCATTCGTGGAGCAATTTTGAATTCCTGCCTATAAACAATATGCATTTAAAAATTTACGTTGATTATTATGACACATTTTCTCGGAATACTCGCAAGGAGTTCAAAGAGAAACGATTTCAATTTTTCGTTAGAAATAACAATCGATGTAGAAATACCACGAATATTGTCATTCCTTCGGTCGTAATAGCGTTAATTCACAATATTTTTGCTAACAAAAGTGCAAATTATTATAACAGTTGTTGAAATCCGACGTTTTTTTTTATGACATTTCGTATAAATCACCTTTATGAAACCTATCCTCGTTGCATCGTAAATATCAGTAAAGAATAATAGGGTAGCTCTGATAAAAGTTTCATTTTTATCTTCAAAAAAATTTATTAGAAAGAAAGAAAACACGATATCGAAAGTATCATAGAGGTAAATAAACGCGTAAAGGTGGTTGTTTCATGTAATGTATCATCTTCGCTTTCCGCTTTTTCAGCGACAGATTTCATAAAGTTACGTTATACGACATAAATAACTACGATTACGAAAATACCTATAAAATATCGTATGTAATACTGCTGCATCGAACGTAAAATCGGCTTCTAGGATGTACTTCAGATGATAGGTATAGTGCACGTTCAGCGAAACTACATAGGGATAGTCGTGCAATTGTGGCATATTATGTCTTATTTTGGCTAAAGATAGAAAAAGCAAAACAAAGATCGAACGATTCGAAAAATACAACTTCGCAAATATTTCTTTGTTTATTAGATGCAATTACATATCGTTATCTATTCTTGCCATGTAAAAGGAAAAGAATTAATTAATATCAATTGATCAAATTCGCAATTCATACAGTTTCGTTTGTTTCGAATAAATATCCACGATCACTATTATTTATTGATACGTTATTCCATTGAATATATAATCGATAAAATTTAAATTTCGTAATCTGTAAATTTCTCATTCGTTTATGACATCTGTATGTGAAAAATTAAAATCGTTAATTAAATGTTTAACGTAAAATCTTTTTGAAAATTTATAAATAGAACTAAACTAGTTCTAGAATGATGAAACATTCGACGAAACATGAGAAGAAACGGAATGCTAAAAGTTAAGACGACTTTATTTTAGAAATACTACGATTTACGTATTTTACTGTCAGTCACATCGTTTCTATTAACCGTTTGAGAAGGATGCAATCATATGTTTGCTCTACAAATGTCGTCGAAAATATATATGTACCTCATAAACATCTTCTTTGTCTGTCGACAAAAGCAGAAATTACCAGCTTTTACGTCGGACGTACGCATATATATACGTGTTATGCAGAGATCGTAAATTGCTGAGGAATTGAATTAGCAATACAGCTCCACTCACGTGTGTCGTCATTGTTGGTTGACAATGAGTCAATCGCATTCACTAATCTATCGCGTGCAGATAAGTAGTGTGATCACTAACACTAGCAAGTAGGTATCCCTAAAGTGAATTAGGCGGAGTAAGTGGCATTTCGTTTGTCCCTATGCCGTACAATTTCTTGAAACTAGGCGACTTACGATCTATGCGTAGTACGTATGCATATACGTCCTAGTCGACTGTTAAATATGTATAAAAAGTAATCATAAAGAACACAATTTATCATAAAAAATCGATGTTAATAATTACGCGATATTGTAATCACAGAGAAAAAGTTTTTCACAGCATCTCTTACGAAAATTGTTGAACACATCGATGTAGTTTTACATTCGTATCTCTTAACGTTAGTTATTCTTTATGGCAAACTATAAAATAAATCTTAATCGAGTGATATTTTTAAATGTGCCTCGGTACTCGGTCCTTTACGACTTTGAGCTTTTGTCCGTCTTTAGCCAAATAAGAGTTATACAAATCATCTTGTATTTTAGGATCAGCCAAAATCGTGATACTACACCAAACGGAAGCCCAATAGAAAATATCTAACGCCTCGACGAACTAACTTACGTACATATAAAAATAAGGTTTATGTCGATGACGTTCGAAAAGGAACACTCGTCTTTATAAAAATAAAATCATACCATATTCATCTTGTTACGTGGTCGATATCGTATCGATACCGTGTAATCGATTAAGTCTTTAAGTGCGTATCGAGGAGTAAATGATTCGTCGATCGTAGATGCGTTCCGAGATCGACGTATGCTTAAGGCGAAACATATTGCGAAGTATGTGATTGAGACGATCGTTACAACGGAAAAATTTGAAAAAAAAGAAGAACGCAGAATTTCAATACCTCCGATATCTCTTTCTTTGTTGCTTGGGATATTCAAGGAAAGAGCAAACAGAACGGAAGCAGGATGGAACTTACGTTTATCGTAAATTATACAAATCCAAACATTTTTGCTTGTATTTTCTATTTATTCTCTTAGACGGGTAAACGAGGAAGAAAATGAAAAGAAATAATAGAAGGAGAATAATAATGCTAATTAGGAAATTTGTATTCGTGCATATGTCGTCATAGAGCTGCGTCACGTGCGAGACAAACGACCAAATTTTTTACACTTTTATTACTTCCGTAATAATACTGAATCGCGTTCGCGCAAATTTTACTAAGAATAAAGACCAGTTCGTTTTCCTTTAGTCGTTGGAGGATCGGAAGCTTCCATCGAAACGATACGTGACTTTAAGTCTCAAATTCTTTTATCTTTTTACGCGAATTTAGTTTAGAAACGATAAAGGGAAGAGAATGGGAGAAGAAGTGGAAAATATACACGGAGAAAGAAAGAGAAATAGAGGAAAGAAGAGGAAGTTTTTCTACTTCTTCGAACATTCAGGTTCCTTTTTAATGCCGATGTATCGCGTGGTAGAGCATTGCGTTACCGCGCCGGACGATCGTAACATCGTAACGGAATAGTTGACTGATAGAAAATACACGATTGACGTTTTACCGGACGAACAGCGACTTACCGCAGCAGAAAATCGCGTGGTTTTCATCGAAAAGATGAACGCGAGCTTATTCTCGATGCGATTCTACCAAGGAAAATTCGTGTTTTGGCGCAACCAATCGTGCATCTTTATCATCATACGATTCTACGTTGCTGCATGTATAACAATTGACACGGCAAGCCTTGCAAATATTTCCACCCACGAGAAATCTCCCTTTGATTTTTTAATAATACTATGATTTATAACGATGATCGATAATTCTCCTTTCTTTCACCTTCGACCTTCATACCTTCGCTTTCTGTAAGCGCAAGCTCGTACAGATTTTCCGGAATCGTGAAACGAATTACGGGTCGAAATTAAGAGAATATCGCACTTATAACAAGACAATTGAGGATATATATATATTTTTCGTCGATAAACGTTTCATTCGAAACGGTGTAGAGAGCGATAGCGATTGATGTCGATAGTGCGACAGCGCGAGACGAAGCAGTCGTGTTAAATGATATCGAGGCGAAACTAATAGTGCAGATCGACGAGCATTTTTCGCGAGGATCTTATCTTTGATTTTGCATAAGCGCGAACACCAACATCGAAAAGCTGGATTAAAGGTCGTCTCGCTGAGCGTGTATTCGCTCAACGAGGAAATATCGTACGGGCCGAGATAGCCCGTATTGCAAAGGAAAGGAGATCAAAATATTTGAAAACTGTCAGAAAGCGCTTTGACCACGCTCCGATATTGAGTGAAAATTTGCACTAAACAAGCGCGAGAAACTCTTGATTCGGTATCGCTGCCGGGATTTCCGCAATATCGAAGCTTCTGCACAATATCGATCGGCCACGTTTCACACGGAGTTTACCTTCGAATCTGCGAGTATTTTAACGTAGACGAAAGATATTACACGCTCTTAATTTCACGAGAAGACCGAAGTCGCGACTTTTCCCATTTAATCATTTACGATTGACATCAGGAATGAACTTGTTGGATGTCGGCAAGATTACGATTGAAAACTTTCGTCAGATCTTTGGTGCTTTAACGCGGGTGTCAGTGTAGGTCTTATTTCGAATACGAGAACTTGGAACGTAAAAAATTTGCTCACGATCGTCGGGAAGCCTTTAGTACGGTCGACGTATAGTTATAGATTTCGCTTCGCTCGTAGTTCCAACGTAAAAATTCTCCGACCTTCATCCGCGCTACGTTGTGTGAAAATTTAGTGAAAATTTACGGGTCCGAAGCGATCGAAGAAAGGACACGAGTGACGTTCTCGAACCCTTTGCGGTACGATTCGAGAACTGTCGAGAACTGAATAGAGGATAAGAGTCAAGGGTAACTTGTAAAAGTTCAAATGCCATCGCGCTACCGATCGATTTTTCGTGGGAATGATCTCGTTCGCAATCGATCCCATCGCTCGTACGTATCGCTCACGCAACACCGTCGCATCTATGCACGCCTCAATTTGGAACTCTTACTTTTAGAAAATGGCACGTGTTTCGACGCGTCTCTACGCGCGATCGCTTCCCTATCGTTCATATGTACAATTATCATCGATTATTGCTATAATACATTTTTACAGGCGACTTGTTGAACGAACGGAAACGAGAGGCGATTCGTGGACCTTCGATGGGACGACGTTTCCTCGATCCCTTGGTCGACTCCTCGGTGTTGCGTTCGTTCGTCATTCATTTCCATTTCGTCGTAAACATCGCGATATTCTTAATCTTAAGAAAATTCCTAGTAGTCTTGGTCACACTGCGACGTTACAAATTTGTTTCTTATCAACTAGTTACAACTAGCACTGTTCGTCTTTCGTCTTGTAATACGTCGCACTTATCTCTTCTCTTATTTACAAAGTAACAACCGGACTTATCCTGTTTTTCTCCTCTTTTCATTCCAACGAGAACATCGTGAATCGAACGAGTCGTCGCTTTATCGTTTTGCGAATTCTATTCGAGCTCGATTTAAGTTTATGCTTCATTGCGGATAACGAACTGAGAAATCGACGTCGGTCCTTTTTTCTTCATTTCGTCTTTCTTTCGTTCCTTATTTTCTTTATGAGGAAGGAGCTATCGAGTGCAAGATTCGTTTACTTTTCCACGATTTTTGCCGTTAAAACTCCCGGATTCGTTCCGTCTCCTGCAAAGGTAGGAGTAATCATAAATTTCAACGTGGAGTCGCGATCGAAAGTCGCTCGCGGTTCGTCGCGCCGCGAAATCCAATCTCATGGAGAATCGCTTTATCCTCGCCTTCGAATAGTTTTGAATTTCATCGCTAAGCGAGGAATATTTTACGAACGGCGTGGGTTCCAAGTGGAAATCCCGAGCTCAGCTACAAATGGCAACGCAGTTCACAATTTCGAGCCTCATTGGCGAAACCTGGTCGAGTCCTACGACTTCAACTTCGAAACATTCGTTAGTTCCTATATCGCGATACGAAACGGAAATTAGAAATTTCGATCCCGTTTCTCTTCAATTAAGGCAGCAGTTGATAGACTTTCTCGTCCAGATATTTTTCCAATACTACAAAATTTCGATTTTGCGATATCGACGACATAGTTACGATCATGGGAAAAATATCCATTCAATGTGAACGTGTTAATGCGAATGGTTTTTTTTTCACTCGGTTAACTTGGTTGAAACATTCTTTCTCCTTATTAAGTTTTTGTTTATTCCAATTAAGGCAACGTTCAACGTTAAGAAAAACTGTTAACGATTGCGTTAGAACACTTGCTTCTCTTTGACAAGTGCGATTGTCACGATTTTAAACCCAAATTATTATCTTCCATACCGTAATTCCTTAAGGAGTAACGTTTATTTTTTCTTCGAGTAGAGAATCGATCGAAGTTAACCAACGGATCGCTTAATAAAAAGGAAGAGGATTCAATAAATATACTCATTGGCAACTGCAAAATTATCTTTGCGAAGTATGTAAATACGTTTATCTTCCCCGACGGGTTAGGCAAGGCGAAGTTTCGAGTTCGACGTTGCTAAGGAACTAAAAGAATTTTCCAAACTGCTGCAACGACTGGAAAAATTCCTCCAGAGACGTATCCTTACCTCTCTGCCCTCTATCGAATATAAAGTGGCAAAAAAAGGAAGGTAGCGACGGGCGTTCTCTCCCCTTTATGACGCAAGTTCAGCAACACGGTAGATGACAACGCGAGTTGTTTTCGTTGCGTCAACGCCGTCTCGAGGACGCTTTGACAGGTATCTTAGGGATATCCCAAGGATATAAGCGCGAGTTTGATCGTTGGAGAGGGAAAGGCAGCGGAAAAAAAAGAAAACTCGTTGGAGATCGAAGCCTCGCGCATTCTTGCAGCGCCCTCGATTCCTTTCGTACTCTGTGTTTAATTAACGCCGGCCTTAATAATAAATCGTTCGGCCGTAACGATTTCCTCTCGTTGAACCGTAATCGATGATTGCCTCTTGCGAGTCTCTTCATAACAGGACGGTCTAAACGGGTTAATTTCCGTGTCTCGTCGAATACATCGGCTATGCGCGTGGCACGATGAAACTGTTCTATCGGCGGCCACTTTACGGACTAACTCGCGACTCGACTCTGGAATCGTTCGTGAGTACGATCTTCTTTATCGTGAAGGACGATTAGCTCGTCGCAGCTCCATGATCGACGACATTTTGATGTCGTCGCGGTTGTCGTCTTCGCAATTCTTCAACTCGACGATGGACGACAAAGGAAGGGTCAATTCTCGCCTTCGTAATTCGGACGATTCTACGTTGGAACTTCGCGCTAGACAAATTGAGACGGTGTCTTCCAACAGTCGGTGCAACAGGGTAGGGCGCTCTTCAAGGTGTCCTTAAAGGCTTCGCGAAAATCACGATTGAAGTACGCGTAGATCAACGGATTGAGGGCGCTGTTTAGGTAACCTATCCAGAAGAGGAGGGCGACCACCGTGTCTGGAAAATGGCACGCTTCGCCGCAGAGGGTCGACGTTACGTACCTGAAAAAAAGAAAGAAAACGATCACGTGACGTCAGATTATTTGGGTCGGTAGATCATTGGACGTCCATCGTTGATCGTCCACCGATTCGCGTCACGGTGTCTCGTTACTGTCTGCTAAAATTATTCACTGTCGGCGTGAAATATTGTTCTGCTGATTTCTTGACTGTTTTTAAAGCGGAGTCTGAGCGACGTACGATATAAATGGAAAGGAATTATAGAATGCGACGTATCGAACTCCACGTCAAGTGACTTGGGTCACATTCGATGTGAAAGGTTAACTTCATGCTGGGAGTAAGAGAGTCTTTCGTTCCTTTCCTCTTTTACGCTCCTCGCGCAAGGTAGGAGCACGAGATAATGTTATGTCAGCAGGCAGCTTAAATCTGTTCGACTATATTCGCGCGAAAGTTCGCGGCAAGCGCAGTATAGTGAAAAATGACCGAAAGAAATACCCCAGGGATGTGACATTGAGAACGATGAGAAGCTATCAAAGCGGTCGCGCGTCGTTTATTCCGAGAAGGGAATTTTGTTGTACCGTAATGCGTCTTTTTGTTGGTAGAGGTTGTCGTTAAAAGGTCGTGGGTGAATTATAAATCAAGAAACAGCGGTGCTTTTACAATTTAAATAGGCCTAGCTTGTAAAATTTTCTCCTAAAATATCCGCGATATTGTCACGATTAAATTCATATTATAACGGATTAGAATCAAGAGGACTATTTTATATATTGCAATTTATTATAATATTATATTCTAAATCTTTTCGATAAATGTGTAGCGGCTTGGCAACAGTAGCCGAATAAAATAACCGAGAGAGTTATAAGAAAGTAACCTCAACATAAAGAGACGTCGATACGATAGCGGCAACGGCGCGGCTCCGCTCTTCGGGGAGCGAGGTTAAAAAGGACAAACTGAGAGGAAGAAGAAAGGGATATTCGTAGCGCGACTTCCTAGGTGTAAACATAACGTTCAGACGCACGCTATTCTTCATTTTGTATTCTCTGCAACCGTTTCTTATTATTATTGTCATTCCTTATTGTTACTATCGCTATTATTATCATAATTATTATTGGTATTGTTTTATTATTATTATTGAGGTTATAATAAAAGAGGTAGTTATTATTAAATGTAGGAGGTGCTTTATTGTCTCGATTAAAAATAAAGAAAGGACACTACCGACAAATGTATTATACTATGGTTCAACGGAGATCAAAATTGCAAAATTGCATTGCGTGTAATGGCGATTACTGTTAAATTAAAATGAATTTGTCGTTAGAGACTTTCGATCTCGCAACGCTATCAAATTAGCTGACAATTATTGGATCAATGAGCGGCGATAACACAATTAATGTTAACGTTAAAGCGCGAACGATAACAGTAAGGTTCATGAGAAAGAGTGTCGGAAAGCAATGATCTCGGTCTCATTGTCAGTTGCTTTTCGATCGATTCGAAATGCTTGGGAAAAAGTAGGCTCTCGCTATTCGATTTAGGTTAGCGAACTAGATAGATATTTGAAGGCGAGTCGAAACTTTAGCCGTGTAACTTTTCGTCCACGCGCTTCAGCGTAAAACTGGATCAGCAGTCGTGAAATAAGATTGATTCGTTAATACTGCTGTTTAAATATTTTAAATTGAACGAAGATAATTAAATGAATGTCGAAGAGAAATGCAAGAAAAAGAACGAGTCGGTTAATTTTATTTTGTTTTAAGGATTTAGGATTATCTTTTAATTGAAACATATTTTTAGTTCTGTCAAGGATTTCAAGGAGGCCAAATTCGTGATGCTACTCGATGGATAACGCACAAATTTTACAGTCGGAAATTATTCGTTCGGATTATAAAAGCAAGTATGAAAATAGTGTTTGATGCGCTCGGAAATATTATACATGTATTTATACGCGGAGCCGATGAGAAACACGAACCGTAGAGATGACGATGGTGTTCGTCGGAGAGAATATCGTACGCAAATATTCATTAATCCGCAAGTACGGGGCTCCGAGCACTTCGAGCGTCATTCAAACTGAAATAAATATTGCTTTTGAAATGCGACGTGTTTAATTGTTCAATTACTCTATCGCTAATAGGCGAGCCGGTAATACGAAGCGATATTTCTTTGAAAGAATTGTTCATTCTGCCTCAAATCGTATTTTTTCCTTCGTTGGCAATAACGCGTGTCTCAAATAAAGCATGTACATTCCTTTTTTATTACGTTTGACGCGGGATGGAAACTGAACATTTGCGACAGAAATTGTTTTGTTATTTATCGGACCTACAGATTAAACCGATCGAATAGTTGGGTGTTCTGATCGATTGAATTTGATGATTTGAGCCTTCGGCGATCCACGGCTTCCATCGAACTATTTGTAATTTCAATGAACGCGTTAATGCTAACTGCGTTTGCGATTAACGCCGTTTAAATGATTATTCACTCGTTAATACGATTTATAATACAATAATTGTTTGTTTTACAGGAGATAAGTTCAAAGCATCGAGATACGAACACAGGAGAAGCGCGTAAATTTTATCTAGGTTTCTCTCTCTCTCTCTCTCTCTCTCTCTCTCTC
>JAITYT010000052.1:2296203-2307433 GCA_025433975.1 Liostenogaster flavolineata
CGAGGTAAGCAGCGATCATCGATGATGTTCGACGAGTTATTTTTTCTGCCGTCTCATCGAAA
This sequence comes from Liostenogaster flavolineata, assembly GCA_025433975.1. Classification (NCBI taxonomy): domain Eukaryota; kingdom Metazoa; phylum Arthropoda; class Insecta; order Hymenoptera; family Vespidae; genus Liostenogaster; species Liostenogaster flavolineata. The sequence goes on from JAITYT010000052.1 coordinate 2,296,266, forward strand.
GAACGTATTAGTTTTTTCCTTTCTCTTGGTTCTTCGTCTAGCAATTTTTATCGGATAGTAAAAGTTGAAATGATTGTTGCAATAATATTTTCTTTGATTATACTAGTCAATGATAATGCATAACTTTATTTTTCACGAGTCGATAAAAATAATATTTTCATTGACATTTTTGCCTCGCTTCCACATATATGAAAATTGCGGAAGCGTGATAGCGCGGTCAGTGTCCGGTTTTCGAATTAATATCGTGGTTATAGCTTAATAACAACAAACAAGATATTTTAGATTTCGACAGATTGATAATGTGGCTGGATTTAGAGTTCTCAGACATGGAATAAAGGGCGATATCAGGTATATTGGGTTTTGCACGTGTACCTCCCACTCAGAATCCATGCGAATGGTTGGGAGAGAGCCTTGCATTTTAACAAAGGCACCTTCGTAGTGAGATCATTCTCGTCAACCTTTGTACAGAACGGATTCTATTGTACTAATCGATAATCTGTTATAGAATATAGATTTTTATATTATATAAAATAAATTCATCCATTTACTTGTTGAGAAAATCACCGCATTAATCGGACTAACGCGTGTCTTAAGGTGGTAGGTTATCATTATTGCTAATACTTATGGTGATTGTGATATTATGTTTCCGCGTTCTTTCAGATATATATTTTTTTCTCTCGTACGTATAAAATCGAACTTTTGCTTTATTTTGTGTTTAATTTTTGTAAATAGATGAAATATTCTTCTATAAGAATTGCGTCATCTACGTAAATTTACGTCAAATTGTCTATGGTATTTACTTATTCGTAAGGCCGTAAGGACCGCCAACACCCGATAAAATAAAACATAGTAAAAATGTAAAAATTATTCACGATTTAACGATATTTTGAAACTCTTTATGAATTAATTACGATAAATCTGTTTTGATAATATTTTACGATCTCGTGAAAGCATATTACGACATTCGCACGGCATTCCACGTATTAAATTGGTTCCGAGCTACTTATATTTTAATATTTAACGTAAAACGATAAACAATGTCTCTTTGGTCTCCATTGCTCTTTGTATCTTTTTTTTCTGCGTATACAATGGTGCATCAACATCGTTTATGCGGTACTAAATAATAATTGAGAGCTGAAAAGGTGAAAAAGCAAACAGAAAGTCTGGATAGGAATAAAACGCGAAACAATAGCGGCTGACGTCCAATGGTAATAATTATTTATTTCGCACGGATGTCACGATGACGTCGGTACTTTATTTGCAATAAAAAGAGGATGCAGAATCAAAAGTCAAATCGTCGGTTCACTAATTATTAATTGTTGCAGTTCGTCGCAATGTTTTACTCTTTATTCTTGCGTTAGCCAAGTTATATTATACGTTTCGTAGAGGTTAAGTATCAAGGAATAAGGCTTCAATAAATGCTTCGAAGTTCACTGTACTTTGTATTATCATACACTCGATATGTTTCATTCATTTATTTTTTTCGTCACGCGATCTCACTAGCGTATGCGCGTGTATGTGTTCGTGACTGTTTCAGCGGATAGCGCGTTAGAGCTGAAAGTAGGAATAAAATTGATCGTGACTCTACTATTCTAATCAATTATGCTTGTATTCCTTCCTCGGAAGATTTTTATGATGTCATTGCATACATCTTTCATGTACATAACAAAATAACCAACGGATAGAATTCGGATGCTTGATAAATTAAAAATGTATTCGCCATAATAGTGTTCCAAATTTGAATAATATATATTAGTTACAAAGTCTGCGAATTATTAAACAGAAAGTGAAAGAGAAAAATAGTACGGGCACTGGGTTGAATGTTTATCATAAGTATTGTATTTTTTAATATAAAATAGATGCGACGGATGTTTTTATCGAAGAATTTCAAGATATAGCCACACTCGTATTCCTCAAAAAAGATGCAACGCGTCAAGTAATTATTGCAATTAGAGAGTAATCGATAGTAAAAGAGATGACATTCCATATATACATCGAGGTCATGCAATTATCGTTATCAGGATAATGACTCTATCGAATGAACCTCTCTGTTACTTCAAATTATATGTTACGGTCAATATAATAAATACTATTAGCTTAATAGCATACTATACTATGTTACGGAAGAACAAAATTATCTCTTTACTCAAATACTTTTCTACTCTTTGATGGTTATTGAGGAACAGGTTCTTTAAATTATTTTTAAAATAAATAATTTACGTTAACTTAAATAATAATTACTTTAACGTAAATAATTAGTTAACGATAATGAATATTTAGTAACACGTTCGTAGATAAATGTTTCCGTAAATAATTATAATTAAATTACGTTTGCAGGATTTGCCATATTGAAACCAGACTCGATTGATGTCTAGCGGCCGAGAAGCAGCTAAGAGACGGAAGGTTTCTTCTTTTTAAATTAATTTATATAAAATAAATTATATAGAATTTAATTATATATAGGAATCATAAAAAGAAGTATTAACGTAAGAGAGACATAAAACCAATTGATGTAACTTACTATAGAAATAATAATAACTAGTGTCACTACACGAGGCACGAAATGAGAGGATTCAATTTGTCTAAAAGTTTGAAAACTGAATTTAAATTCAAAGTAACCAAAGATACGATTGATTTAAATCCGTGGAATGAAAAACAGAATTAGGGGAAGACTCGTAAAAAACAAATCGTTTACGATACGCTGCCTACGACGAACAAGAGTCGTTATATTGGATGGCCAAGTCCAGTCGGGCAGCCTGGACCCGATCGATTTGGCACATCGAGTAGTAATGAGTGACCTTCGTATTTACGAACAGCCACCAATTTCGTACGCTTTCACGGACGATTTTGCTGATATCTTTTGAAATCTCCACTTCGAACGCGTGACGAAAGGTCTCCTCGACTCGGAAGGGATCTCGATTACGCTAAAATCAGGCGATGCCGTCTGCACGCGACCACACGTTTAAAATTACCTCTCCAAGGTTGTTCCATGTACGTCGCTCGATTTGTCGCGTAAACGAAGCGCCAAATGTCAAACACTATCTTTGTTGGATGCGGAACTCGCGCGATTCCATGCGTCTTCGTCGTGAACTTGATACATGTATCTAATGTCGAGCAATTCGGTATTACTCGTTAATATTGCACGCAGAATGAATGGCGCCACGTTAATTTTGTATCACGATTTACCAGGAAAATTGCAGAAACGTATAAACACGTTTAATAAGAAAGAGGATCTGTCATTCGTGGAAAGGAAGATAGAAGAAATACGGAGAAGGGACAATGCCATAAAGAGATAACGGTACGCGTCAAGAAATCGTCGAGATTCCGTGTGGCTAGCCTAGATTCCTCTTCTAGAATGCGGAAAGTTTCTGACCGTAGCTATTTTATCGTAGTTTTTACAGACTGCCATGGCGCCTCTAACATCGTGTATTGAGTCGATATGGAAAAGTTGAGCTGACTAAGTAAGAAGTTCCAATCCAATTATCGTGGTCGAAAAATGCGTAGAAAACGTATACATTTTGTCACATACACATGTATACAGAGATATCTTTTCGGATCGAGATAGAAATACTGCATTTACACTCTCTCATTGAAAAAGAAATTCTTTCTAAAGCTTTTAAAGGATTATATAATTTGTGCTTATAAATCAATACTTTTTCACTTCCAAATATTATACGGCAGCAGGTTGGTAAAACGAGTCTATTTCTCACGAGATTTAGCGAGAAAGAACCGATGTACGATTTAAAGAGGATAGCGTATATGTAGTTTTTAAACAACAGTGAAACATGTTTGTACTCGTTATTTATTGATACGATTATCTTTGTAGAGTCCAACGGAAGTATAGTACGGCATTATTTTATTTACAAGATTAAGATACGACATACAATGTGATCACTTTCTTGATTGCTTGAACATATTAGTATTTCTAGTGACGGCAATAGTTTTATCTATATTACTTAGATAAAGATAAAGTTAAACGACTAACGAAATATTTCATATATTTTAATTCCACATAAATATGAACTCGTTTAACGTCAGAATTAATTAGATCTAATCAAGTATGTGTGTATATTTTCAAGATATGAGTTTGCTTTAAAAAAAGTTAAGATACATATACTACTTTAAGAAAATGAAATTTCTTTTAATAGAAATATAACAGTTTTAAGTTAAAAGATAATAATTTCTAATAATTTTAAATATCTAGAACTCGCTGCAGTAGCTGATGATATTGCTTTTGCAAGAAATAAGATAATCAAAGTAAATAATTAATTCTGATAAAACAGCTTTCTGATAAGTGATAGAAAACGTCGTTGTTTGCAAAGATTATAGTCGACTTTACTCGATTTTATTCTCAATATTTTTATGAAGTGATCCTTCATATCATCTTCTTGTTTGATAAATAACCACCTAATGGTAATTACGCATTCATAAGTTGCATAATACGAAAATATACACATAGAAGATTGTTTTCGTTGAAAAATTAAATCCGATCATATTTTATTAGTCAGAATTTTATAATTGAGGCGTTCGTTTCAATTTATCGTGTATACATTAGAAATAACTAAATAACGAGTACCTTTTTTACATACTGTACATGTATGTTTTTTACGTTTATATATAAAAATTAGAGAAAGGGAATAATTTCAATATAAATTACGTTTAAAGCATATTTTGCAATATATATTTTATTTCGAAATCAATAAAGTAAACTGTTGAAGAGGCAAACGCAATAAATATGTTAATTTTATTATAATCTCCGTGAATGAAAACGTAATTAAATCGATTGTGTTATTCTATTAAACGATAAGCGCTCTATCGAAAGAGATTTTCTGTGACTTAATTTGATTAAGTTGTGGATATTAATTCGTAATATTACAGTTAACATATAATTATTTAAAAGAAAAACAAGAATAGACACTATGCTTTGATATGCATCGGAGATAATACGTACATGTGTACATTCATACATCTTAATGGAATCCGTTACAACGTGAACAGAGATAACATTTTTTCGAAGCAAAGAAGCGTGTGGCGATCGAACAACGCTCAGAGAAGTCCGTCTCTCGTTAATGATTTCTCGAACAAAAGGTTGAAAGTGGGACATCGTGCGACTGAAACGACGAGATAACCATTCCATAATTCCGGAAACAATGAATGCAACAAGAGTCACCGTACTATTTTTGATTTGTAACCATGATATCATCAAGGAAAATCATCAATTTGAATTACTTCGTACCATGTAATTTGTAAAATTTGTCAAATGTATAATTCGAAAATGTCATTCTTTGGAAAGAAAAAGAGGACTATTAAATCGATGTCACATAATTCAACGGGAAAGATAAAATGTAAGAATGATTTGAACGTATTTCTAAATATAAAAAATGAATTCAGACATTTAAATCATGCTAAAGAGAAATTCGTTCACACATTAACGTGCGAAACGGTAAGAAAGTTTTAATAGAAAATTAGTTCGATTCATTGTTAGAATGATTGTATTTTAATAGTATGGGATTAATCATACTAGAAAAAAGGATTTGATCGAATTGGCAAAGTTATTATTGACTGTAAAGAATTATAAACAGTTGACGAGTAAAACTTTTAAAACCAATTAATTTCTATTCCATAAATGAATATGGAAAAGGTCTTTGTATGTTGGTAATTTCAAAGGAAGCTTTTACGACTAAAAAGTTAGATGCTTCTATAAATCGGTGGCAGTTTAGACGGGATACCTGGGGATTGCAATTCAAATATATAAATTTCCTGAGATTGCTTTTTATAAACTCGAAGATTCGAAAAATTGGAACTTCGTCCTAGCTTGACGAAGCTTAATTCGCGAAAATGGATAATTTTGATGATAAAATAGGTATTCTATAAAAAACTATAACAAAGAAAGAACTGAATCAGAATGATAAAATACAAATTTCAAGGAGCGATTGTGATTAAAAAAGTATGGTAATGCATAAAAATATATGCATTAGAAGTTTCACACCTACAGATACGCTTCGATGTATCGAGCGTATGCATCGTCCGCTAACTTTTATTTTATGCATTAAATCCGACTTAATACAAGGAAATACACTATCTGAGAAGAGCCTGTTACGCAAGAGATTGCACTTTCACAATACGAATAGTATCTATTTTGAATTCGAATTTGTTTTTATTCTCAGTCGAGCTTTTCTTCTATATGTAAAATTTGACTTTTAATGTAAGAAATGTAACTTTCATATAATTCGTTAAAATGATTGGGATGCTTATTGAATACGAAAGTTTTAAAGAAGTTTACTATTGCAATCTAGTACATACCGTGATTCACATGATACATAAGTAAGTCTTTGCATCTCTCGCGCGTCCTACTCACAATTGGAAATGATTAAGCATTGAAAAATAATATTGTATGTACCTAGGATCAATTAAATAATTTTATTTAGAAAATCAAAACTATAATACGAGTACCACTAAAAGCGTAAGTATCAGTAACAAAAATTCACTTTTATCATCCAAAACGTGCAGTTTCTAACAATATCTTTATACTTATTCAAGTAGCATAAGCTTGTGCCGCATTCGATAGTAATCGATTATATTAGACATTTTAAATTTTCTTCGATACTCGTGTAAACATTTTACGTGCGATCACGATATTCTCGCGTAAATGAAATTTTTTAAAGGAGAACGAGTTTTCGATGTATTTTTCATCGATCGCAAAATTAATGGCACAATCTGTTTAAAAGTTTCAAGTACGCCCACACTTACGACCGAAGCGCGTAAAAAATACCTAGGATTATTTTTATTTCTTCAGTATATAAAATTTTGAATTTATATTTCACCACATCCGGCGATTAAATTTCTATTCCATTCCAATTAGAAAGAAAATCGCAAGAAATTTACAAATGTAATCTATTATAAATGCATAATAATTCCGTTTTAATAATCGCCAAACGCTACTGTTGGATATACCAGATATACTCGCTATTTTTTACATTCTCGTATGCAAATTAGGTGGCATTGTTGTTAAAACAACCAATTCATTGGCTTTGTGTGTCAGAAGAGTAATAGAATTTTCGTCGAGTATCGTTTTTATAAATTTTGCTATCTTTAATAACGTTTATGGCTCACGTTTATTTGGAAGTCAATGAATCGTACATCGTTGGAAGCGTCTTGATATCACCATTTTAATTGTATTTAAAAAATTAGGCTATTCCATATAAGGAAGCAGTACTATTTAAAAAATCTTCGAATATATAACTTCCTGTTGACATTGACCTATACTACCTAATTTTCCTTCAATATCGAATATTTTTATTTTCCAGCATTTGTTTGTATTTCTGCAAACAAAAAAGTTATACGTGGTGATAGAGTTAGATGAAACACTCTATAGAGTTATTACGACATTAGTATGTAATGTATAACGTGTTGGGATAGTATTACAGGTATTTTATCATGATCAATCACAGTTTTTCCAAGTACAAACAGGTTTTTTTTTGAAAATAGAACGATGTAATCATGAATATAAATGAGGAAGTACCTCGTGCACTTTTATTACGTTGTGTTGTTTGTCATCGTAGTAAAATTTAAGAAAGAGGAAGAACTGAATGTGTCGTATTCGCACTCGGTTGGCATTTGCATTTTTGTTGGAATTCTCGGGTGAATCTGCATTCTATGACGCAGGTCTGACCTCAATTTCAATTATGAACTCTTCATTTTTAACGAAGAGGGAACGGAAGAAAAACAAATCAATACATATTCTTTCGACTACGCTGTGATACGACCGAAATTTTCATGGTAATGTAACATATGAAAACCATGTGATTTTTATATCTGATTTTTACACTGAATACGTCTCTGTTTTTTCAGAGTGAGACCAGCAAAGCCTGGCCCTGACCACGTTCAAGAAAATATTTATAAAGTCAAAGTTTTTATATTCACTATCTCGTTACTATGGTATTTTTGAAATTCGAGTTCAACAATAGGTACTCCCAATTAGAAACAAAGTCGTGCGTTAAAATTTCAGATTATCAGAGATAGTCCTGGCAGCATGAAATTAGCACGAGAGTTGTTACCATAATATTACAAATGCATTTCGGTGTTCCATTTATGATACGCAAAAAACGTTATAGCTATACGATACATTCTATTACTACGTTTAAAATATGAAATGCAAAACTAACGAACAAACTTGGAAATATTATATTTTGCCGTACAGGTTCGTATCGTATGTAAAGTAATCACATTTGTATTGATTGTGAAAAGCTATATTATTCGACTAAATAAAAATGATTTAATTAAAAGTATATTCTATTGCGGACGTGAACTGGATTGATTCACGAATCGTGTAAAATGTACGCCACTTTCCATGGAAAGACGTTTCCTTGTAGTGTTTTCAAATACGAGAATAATGTTTAATTGTAAGATTTGTTGACGTTATTTTACTTAATACATTCGACTAGTTTTTATAAATTTTGTCACTTTGTTTATACGAGAGAAATTTCATTTATTCGCTTCTAGGAAAGAAATCGTAAAGAATATCTTACGATTAGTTTAGCTCGTATAAATTGTATTCACTTAGTTCTTACAATTAACCGCATCTGTCGAAATAATTATCATTTTCGTCAATAATTAAAACAAACTTGGCCTAAAATTTCCTATAAACGTGGAAATATCACGTGTTTAATGTAAGAATAGTGGAACGTTTAAAAAAGTCGTATACGTCGAAGGTGTGAACATTTGAGTGCAAAACAGAGCTCACGACTATACAGAAAGAACCAAATGGGAGATAATTCGGGTCATAAAGATTCATAGCTGTATTACCCAATTTTTCTCTTCGGTGCTTCTTACAGCTAACAATACTTTCTAGTCGCCCACGTGTCGGTGCAGAATGTTGTATCAAGTTCGCCCGCTTGTTAATCGATATTTCGTGAGGACTCTCGGTTCATCCACTCTCCGCATCGTGCCCTCTTCTCGCTCGTATTCGACCGAGAGACTGATACGAATACACGGCCATGTAACAAGGACGTTTCTTCTAAAAGCGATCAAAAAGAGAAGGTGCAGCTGCATCGGGATCTTTCATCTCACGGGAAACACTATCGTTCCAATATAAATTTGATCTCTTATAAAAATACCTAGAATTGTCAAAAACATGTTTCATCGTGACACACTGTCCGACATTGTTAAATCGTCGTTATTCTTAATCATAATTCTTAATCAGAGCGGAAAACGAAAACAAAAACTTTTCTTTATATTCATTATATTCGTGGTATATTTTAAAGAACGGAGAAATGTAGAGAATAATTAAAAGTATGATGAAAAGTTTATGAAATATCGTGATACTTATCGTACGAATATTCTGGCATTTTAATTAATCTTCGTAAAGTATTCTTCCCTAAAAAGGGAGGAATGACAACAACGTTCTTGCTCAAACTTTTCAAGAGTACGCTTACTCGAGGAAAATGACAGCCTAATAACTTAACCATGCCGTCTCGTCCTTGAAAAGCTGGAATTCCAAGTATGATTCGAAGTACTATTCGAAATTCCCTAAAGCGAAATCTTTTCACAAATGCCTGGTAAACGGTAGAAAGATGATCCATCTGGCAGAAAGAGGCGCCATTCACAATGGAAGCAGATTCGAATGCCTCGCTCCATAGTGAGGAGCATCGGTAAGGATAATCCGATTCGATAGGCGCTACCAATGGGGAAAGGTACGACCTTATCGTGGAAAATGAAAAGCTCTGTCTACGCCTGTCACCGGGTGGTCTCTTGGTAAATTTTATTCGATCGCGTAATCCGTCTCCTGCCGTGTCGGCTCGCACGACGGCTGGTACGACGCAGTCGCCACGTATTTCGTTTTTCGCAAGGGAGACAATGCTGAACGAAAAAGAAGAACGAAAAGGTGCTATCTATACGGATAACACTCACGAATCACGAAATAAGTACGACGTCGGCTTTTACGATGACGTCGCATCCGATCTTCGAATTGTGAAATACATACATATGTATGCACCTTTCATCGAGAATACAAAACGTAACTCGGACGATGTATTTCCACCATGACTTTCCGGCATGTATAAGTTATTGTAGTTTTTCGTTATGGACGGCTTTCGATCAGTCATATCAATTCGAGTGAAAATTATTCATACCGGAATTGTCTCACCATGATGTTGATTTTCATACGACCATGTTATTGGAATACTATTATTTAAAATGAAAATTTGATTATTCTCTGGAAATGTACAGTATCGAATCAAGTTACGAATAATGCAGATGTACGAATTCGCATTCGGTACGTTAAATTGGTAAAGAATTTATAAAAAAGAGATGTCTTATTTTTCCTATTTTTTCAGATAATAATTTTTATTGTAAACGTACTTTTACTTACTTCAGAAATAAGTAAAATTTCTCAACTTAACACAATGTTTAGGAAAAGCCTTATCTCATATCATTTTGAAAACTATATCAGTTGTCAAATATGTAGAATGGATCATTCACATCAAACTTTTACAACTTGTCTTTGGCGTCACGTGTAACGATGTATAAGTTGATATTCGATATAAAGAACTTCATTAGGTGCTATATACTCATTGTAATAATCTTGTATCAGATAAAACTTAAATAAAAAGTCAAACATGTTTAATCGATTTAATTTAACTAAATTTATTTTGAAACGGATCATTGACAATAATAAGCTCAAACTGGAATTATGGAAACATAATTTTGAAAAAATTATATATCCGTAGTACAAATTAAAGAAATTATTTGCGAGAAAAGAAATCATCGACTGAAGAAATATTCGCTTAGCACAATAACGATCATATTAGAAATAGCTCATTGAATGATATAATCGTTCAACGACCTTTATTCGGAATTAATCGAATCTTAACGAGTATCGGAAAATTTATGGTCGACGAGGTATTTCGTTGATTGTACAAACGTAGTGTGCACAAAGTAGGAATGTACCAATGGCTATGTAATACTTTACCTCTAATTCACGACTAATTTTCGTAGTCGTTAATCGCTAGGCATGTCAAGGAGACGATTTATTACATTAATAAACATATGTACGTATATAAATTCGTATATCGATGTCTCGCGAATTATTCGCATATCTAATCACATCGAAATATCTGTAAAAATATGCTGAGAATGACGAGAATACTTCTCTCTCTCTCTCTCTCTCT
>JAITYT010000052.1:2314745-2333726 GCA_025433975.1 Liostenogaster flavolineata
AAAAGTTATATTGGATTATTGGAAAAGTTATGACGCATTATTGAAACGGATTTATTTTTTCTTTTTAATTTGCATCATATTATTCTTTTTGCATGAAATTGAGTGATTTATTATCTGATCAATAATTAAAAGTTCTTTGTTACCAAACGTAACACTCGATTTATACGTCTGAATATCTCTTTGTAATCTGTTCTCTGAAACATTTGATAAATACAAAATCTGTTATAATTGCTACTTTCTGTCATAATATCTATCAAATATCACGCGTATATAGAAACCGAAAATAGAATGTATTTTAAGTAATACATGAAAAAAATACTTTCCTACGTTTTTTTAGAACGCTGAAGTTTAGACGACACAAATAATATTTATCAGTCTTCCGTGTAGTGAAGGGGAAGACGAGGGTTCCCATCGAATCGAACAGCATCTTGATAATTTGTGGGGAGCGTAGGGGACAGTTCAGGATGAGATGCTTGTTTCCAATAGAAAATCGCAACGATAAATTACCGCGACGTAGATAAGACAACAGGGAACGGTAAAACAACTTCGGACGATACTTTAAGGGCGATCGTGTTTTCATAGGAGACTTGCAGCAAGGAAAAGTACGAAATCTGTTGTATATTTGATGTCCGATTTTCTTTACTGTCCGTTGCCATATTTTTACGTATATCATCATACGAACAATATTTACCTAATATATTATACAATAATATAAGGAGCGTTTTAATTAGACGATGACGATGAGAAATTTTAAAAGAAAATAGAAGCTTCGTTACAGTGATATATAATTTCAAAGATGAGAAGGAAGGTAATGTAAACTCAGGTATACAGCTAATTCAATTCCGTCATTAACGCGAAAGAAGTGAAATAGCATTGCTATATTTTTAGTAGAAATTACTTGAATAATTATTAATTATAACATTTACTATAACGGTGAAATCTAATTTAACATAAATATCGTTATTTCGCGCGTATTGTAGCGACCTTCGCGAGCCCCGTGCTCCGTGCTCGGATCACACATAAATCAAATTCAAATAAAGGGTCTCTACGACTGTTCCAAAGAAGAGAAGTAGCATCGCCTGGATAGCAGTTCTCGGGAAGATAGGCGACAGAGCTCATGAACAAATCTTTTCAAATCGAGTCCTCACTGACAATCGTAACCTAAGCGTTAGATGACAGCTTGCACACGTAACGATCGTCTGTTTTAGCAAGCTTTTGCATTCTTAACGGAAAAATGAGCAGTTTAAGACTTGCTATAAAAATTGGAAAAATTATCGCGCAAGCGAGAGTATCGACCGGATCATTGCTGATATTTATGCTATGCGTAAAGAGGATATCCAAAGAATCTTCGAGCGTGTTAAAGATCGACCATAGGTACAAAGATGATTTAAATACTTTCTTTTTTTATTAAATTAGTCTTTTACGTGTAGTCGAATTGAGAGATCGATAAAAAATATATACGGAGGCCTATGCAAGCATGTTGGTACAACCGGGCGGAAGAAGACTACGTGTGAAAATAAGTTGAAAATAAAAAATAATAATATCGAAAAAGCTATGAAAATTCTGTCGAGTACAGAGTATTTAGGTTCTTAAGCTAAAGGCTCGTGGTGCAAAATTCAAAGGACGCATCGATGTACAAAAAAAGCCGACAATCTCGATCGTATCGATCTAGACCGAGATAGACTACGATACATAAGACTGGCGCGTGCACGCTACGCTCTATCACAGGCGCTAATCTACTCTGTGTTTTTTAAAAAATACTAGATTGATCCTAAGACTTCAGTGTCGTCGCATTCTTTTTCCGTTGGCAGCACGTCGCACGATACGCGCGTTATACGTTAACTACATTACGCAACGAGTGAGAGCGTATGCGTGAAAATATCCGAGCTTTTCTCTTTTTTGAATCGAACCATCTCGCTTTTACCAAGAAGTAACCGAAAAAATACGCGACTATAGAATCTTCTCTATGAGCCAAGTGAACCGTTAATCGCGAGCACTTCGACCTGTGATCGTTATTCGGTGGCCCATTCACCAAATTAGGTAAGCAGTACTTGTCTACGAGAACGAGGAGTTTCAATACAGGGTGTCTATTGCTATCGAGCGACGATTTTCAGGAATTTTTCCTTTGAACTCTGAAATGGAATCGACGCGACTCCGCAAAACTATTGAAGCTCGAACCTCTCGTTGGCGACGATTTATTTTAAAACGCAAAGGGCCCGTATAGTCGCCCTTGCATGCGACCACGTCGATGAACGCGCGACTGAATGGATCTATGCCAACGAGTTCCGCGTCCCTCCGCTTATCCCTCAACGTAACAAAGACATACCGCTCGTGTTTTTATTATGTATGGATGTAACGACGGGGTGCGACAGCGCCTAAGAGTCTGGAGGTCGGTGAAATGCGGATCGAAGCTCGGGCAAACGCACCACGCGAACTCGAGGGTGCTCGCGCGCCTCTGTTACATGCTTGGAAAAACGGTCGCAGCCAAGATAACTGATCTGCAAAGTGCTGGCAAAAGTGGTAGCAAGGTCCACGTTATATACACCAGTAATGAGCTTAAGCACGGCCGACCGAGACCTCGCACCGTCCCCTCCCGGACCCCCCGTCGCCACCCTTCTCCTGCCATGTCACGTATCTTCACCGATACGATACATTCGCACGGCAGGTGACCCTGACGCGCTCTCACGCTGACGACGAGTCGAAGACAGTTGCCGAAGCACGTATGTGCTTCTTCTAATCCTGGAAGAATTCCGAAAAAGTTCTCATTAAACAAATCCTATGTTCGAAGTCACGCATTATCGGGTATGGAATTGATATCCGCGACCACAAGCGTATAAAGGCTTTCGTGATTGAAGCGGTTGCTATTCGCGTGCACCGATATCGTCTATCGATGCGAATCGATTTCCCTATGCAAATTCGTATATGCCAGGGAGAAAATTACCTTGCTTCACGTTCAACGTTTGTCCGGGGAGAAAAATATCGTACTTCGATTAAAATTACATGCCGTTTGATGAAAGTTCGCTTGATCGAGATTTCCCAGAACGAATGAAACGACGGTAACCATTATTAATAGAATAGGAATAGGAACGGGAACGACAGTATATAACCTAAGGAAAAGGAGAAAAAGTAACATCAAGAGGCAGAAGAGAAATCTAGCTCCATGAAAGACAGCTGAAGGATAAAAGAATTATAGCTGCTTCTTTGGGCGCTCAACACGAAGGCAGAAAATGGAAAATATTAGGAAAGTAATATTCTGTACGTGGCGTTTCGTTATTTGTCAAACCTTTCCGATCGTTACGGTCGGCCGAAGTTTGGCATAGACGGATAACTAAGAAGAGAACCTCTTCGAAAAATGCCAAATTTGTTAATAGTTTTTTCTACTTTGTTCAATGGCGATCAGAGTGTGATCATTTTTTTGGGATCCTTCGAACAAAGGGAGAGCGCACGCACGTCCGCAACGGGACGGATACGCGTAACGAATCGGATAGAGCACGCTATTTCATTTCGATTATAGTGTCCGCGTTCCTGGCAAATATCCTTCCTATTGATGGACGTACTGGCACATCCGGCATTTCTCGACAAAATCGAAATTTATCTCGTTTGCAGGTCGTTGATTACAACACGTCGATGCTGCCACGACCGATGAAATCGTCAGAGATCGATTCGTGCTACCGTAAATTCAGCTTTCGTCGCATACCTGACAAAACGTTTCGCGTCCTATCTCGACGAAACGATCTCGCTTCACGAATTTTTAGACAGAATCGTACGTTTCACATTATTTTATTCCCATTTGTCCTCTTTCTTATCTTTTCCTTTCCTAATTTCGCCGAATGCGTTTCGGATCGAATGTTATTCTAAAGGATATACCGTATTCGTTCAACGAATTTCCATTTTCCATCGGATCAATCATTTACTGGTTAATCAATCCGGGAATTAACTTCCTTTCTATCGACATCGTGATTGGTTGAAAATCATCACCGTTATAGCGCAGGTCGTTCGTCTACCACAGTTTAATTTTACTGACGTAAATGCACACGTATCGTGTTAATGACTAATTGTAAGTGTGTACGAGAGTCAAAATTTACAAGAGCAAAGAACAACTGTAAGGACTCTATTAGCTTATCGATAATTATTGCGTAATATTTCTTTGTAAACGGTTGAGCGAAGCAAACTTTAACTTATCAATAATCGTTATTGTGCAAAGGTCATTTTTATTAATTTAATCTAACAGTACTCAGAGTCTCAATATTAGTCATGCTTCGAATTTAGCGATGTTGTGGAATTGTAGTAATTTTTTGTATCGAAACGATTAATAGAACTATATCTCTGCTTAAGTTGTACATTTTTATAAGTATTTATAACGTTCCTTTATTTTTCGCAGGTTTGCATTATTTGTATTTAGTAAATGAAGTGATGAGGTAATTACGTCGATAAATATGCTTTAGAGCGATAAAGTCTTCGTAGGAGGTTATATCGTGGAAAAGATAATTGTTTGAACGTCAAAAACGTGTGAGCCTTTTGCTTTACGTATAATATAATTATATACGATAAAAGCACATATATACAGGGTGTTTCCGAAAATGCGAGCATAACTTCGAGAATAGATTCAGCACGCTAAAATAAGAAAAAAGTTCATATAAATATATGTCCGATATGACCCTATTTTCGAATAATAATTGTTTTTGTCTTCCAGTAATTCTATATGACGTTGACTGCTTCCGTTGACTGCTTCCTTTAATTGTCAACTAATTATTTGCTTCGATATATTATAATTAATACTTCGTTCATATGCAATGAGTTATCTGCACGTTTTAATTTAATTTCAGTTATTTACTGTATCGTACAACTTTATGTTATCCTAAAGTTATCTCAATTTCAATCCCGGAAGTCACGACAAGGTAAAAAGTTTTCAAGGTAGACCTTAATAAAACTTTGTAAGGTTAAAGGCAATTTCGTAGAGATGTTAAGATATAGGAATTAAGGTTATTCCGGTTAAGAAAATCTGTTTTTAGTATAATAGCATGTACGGTTCCTCCAATTTCAATAAACGTAAGTAAATTAAAAAACCTTATACCAAACGTCAGTATGAATGGCAAATACAAATAGTTTTTCTAAGGCTTAAATTGACATCTTTGACGTACGGGCGTTTATTCGTCTAATTTTTTGATACAAGGAATTGAAAGAAGTGAAAACTATCCTAATCGAATATGAAAGAAATGTAATCATCCCTTGTAAGTTCGTTGGCCATCGATTATCATCCAAATGACTTCGAAGAGGTGAAATAGCATTAGAATTTACCAATTTATTTCATATTCGTTCTCATTTCGCAAACTGCGATATTTTTAATCTTAGATCAACTTTTCAAAGTAGATTATTTATTTATTCTTACGAAAACTGCATGATTGATGGCAGTGTATAATTATATTATATTTTATATAATAAAGTCGTTTCTTTTTATCGAACAAATCATGTAGAATGAAACGATCAAATTTGTAAGCATCAATTGATTTTTTAAAAGATGTTAATCATGAATGCAGGTTGTTCTACTACGATACTATCCAAATAAATTATCAGATTACCGAGAACGTACGTACTTATCGTAACGTCACTCGTATCTTTCATCAATTATGTGTGCTTCGTGTCACATATGACAAAATCTTATCTCTTTGGCGGATAAATTTTATTTCGTGATACTCAAGAGAGCAAAGCTAGCATACTTATCGTCTAAATTGTTTCTTGATGAAATTTCCAATTTCATTTTTCTGAAATTTATGTACAAGACGAGCCTTATACGCATTAGAATCTAAGAACTTTTTAGATATTTATTAAACAGTCAAGTCAAGACGATAATTTCGTGATAAGTAGAAAATATTGGACGAATGAATATTCTACATTTGTGACCATAAGTGATTTCGATCGTATGCATTTACGTTTGTATCGGTATGTACGTATTGAACGGTTCGTCAAGATCGCATTAATTTGAAAGAAATTGCATGGATTTTGACGATCGAATATCTTTGTAGGTCGGGACGTTTAATTTCAGTTTCCATGTCTGTACGTATGCACAACACATACGTATATTAACGAAGAATTTATTCGTGGATTTTTAGAAACGTTCGTGTCATCCATATTTTCTCTTTCTTTCAGTTGGAACAACCCTGTCAAGCGTTTATTCAGAAAAGTCATGACGGAGTTCCACTCACCGTTAATGGCGTGGAGCTCCGTGGGCACCTTGAATTGTGCCGTGTGAAGAGCTAGCTCACCGGTATCGGCAGCAGCTTGCAGCAGCATCTGCTGATGATGATGTTGCCTCGTCGAAGCCCTGTGATGGTGCACGCTGTTGAGGACGATATTGCTGGATGTCCTGCTCAACGCTTTTCTTTGTCTAATGGCCTCCTTGTAGATCTTGTAGTACATCACTATCATCACCAAGCCAGGAATCCAAAATGAGACACACGAGCTGATCACCGCGTAAGGAGCATTCACCAGGAACGTACAAATCTAGAATCAGTAATACACTAGTTTATGTTTGTTAGACGAATTTTTTAGAGCGAGATCCAATTTATATTGGTATTGCCGAATAATCGTATGTACATATATTGCAATTTCAGGATTTATCCGTTTTAATATTCATCTATGTATATTTTAACGCAGTTAATCGAAGTAGTAGTGAAATATTGAAGATTAATGAGAGACAGAAAATAAATTTTTTTATTTTTTCTTTACTAATTGTAGTCTACTTATCTTTTAACTAAAGTTATACGCTTTTGAATTACACTTTAGGGAAAAATATTTTTTGAAAAATTATTCAAGCGTTTGACTACAAAGGATGATACGAATCTACATATTTCCGCAGTTAATGAAGTTTCTAGAGTGAATTAGCACGTTCTATGCTATCATTAATAGTAGGATAAAATAAATATGATAGAATGTATAAAATATACAACTACGTAAAAGAAAAGAAGACGTTTTTTTATAGGGCAGTATATGATCAAATCCAGCCCGTAACTGCTTTTTATTGAACGAAAGTAGTAGTCGTTAGACAATTACGCCCGAATCACGTTCGAGTCGCTTAGCAATAACAGACAAAGTGCTTAAGACATTCTTCCGATATTATTACGACTAATCTAGTTCGCTTTCCACTTCTGTACTGTAATATTGATTTTTTTAATGTTTTACAAGTTTTATGCGATATCTGGAGTATCACGAATAGTATACGATGTAATAAGTACTTTATACAGGATGTTTTGCCTCAAATAACTTTTTTATACAAAAATATTAGACATCAGAGGGGAAATGTCACGGTATAAATCAAGATCAACCGAAGGTCATATTTTTAGAGATTTTGCAAGTAATAGTGTGATCGGGAGAGCGAGCAGGCCAACATTCTACCCCTCTACGTCCAATCCATTTTTCGGGAAATTCATCATTTACAATCTGGTGCTTTTCTTGTAACAAATAAGCAGGACATCTGTCATATTGGAACCACATTCCTGATCGATCTTCTAATAAAATTTAATATAACAATTCCAGTAATCTTTTATTTAAAAAATATAGCATATTTAAAGTTCATTTAGGTTCCTATCGACAAAATAAGGACCGAGCATTTGATTTTTTAATGATCTACTCGACACATTAATACTTCATGGACGTTGATGAGCGACTTGTCTCTGTCAAATTTGAATTTACATGCGACCATCAGTTTATATTATGCGTATGTATATTTCCATGATTAATGAACGTACACTCGTCACTAAATAAAAGGTTGCCAAATATTTGTTCATCGCTCTAATTTTCTATTGCCCATTGACAAAAAGAAACACGATTTGGAGTCTTACGCTTCAAGAGCTTGATCAAGTAAAATATGGTACGGCCATTTTTGGAACAGTTCTTCGGTTGAAGAGATTGCCCGGCAGTCGTGGAAGAGATAATGCTAAGAGCCTTGTTTTCGGTCGAATATAGTAAGACTTGAGAAAAGCCAGGCTCGCGACACGTTGGAGCCGAAGAAGAATTTAAGGCTCCAAAGGGTCTCCTCGCTTCTCGCCAAATGATTGCTTCTCATATGGCACTGATAGTTACGGGATAAATATCCACTCTGCAGCAGAGAAGTGGTAGATTCTCCGAAATTCGAGCTTGTACAATGAAAATTTCTTTTTATAAATAATTTTAATCGTGTCTCTAATTATTAAAGAACAATTATTTAGACGTTTGTAATGGTTAATGTATCAGCGTGCGGATTACGATACAATTATCGGTAATTAATACAATAGGGGATGAGTGGAATTAAATCTACGATGGTACTTATGTATGTGTGAGGGCTAGTGGTAGCTTCGCAGAAGTTTTCTGCGGGATGTTTTCGCTTCAGTCTTCTGAATATACCTCAATAGCAGATATTTTCAATAGGATTTATGTGGTTTTTATTACGGGTTTAACAAATTCCCTTCTTTATTGTGAATATATTTAGAGTTTTCCCTATACTGATAAACTATTACTGTTAACCACGATGCGTTTGAAACTGATCGTGAAATTACGTGTTCTTCTTTTTTATTTTTTTACTTGATATCGTTTATGTTGAATCAAATAAGCAAGATCGCGACACGTAAACACTACTGATAATGACTACTCGGACATCCGTAAACGAACTACATCTGCGACTGCTCGTGATCGTCCGTAACCATGTCCATACTGTATGGAGATTCAGGTGGAACTCCATTGAAAAGTAACGTAGAAAAAGAGAAGGTCGCCATCGAGTCGCAGGAATATCGGAATTTCCATAAAGTATTATTTTAAATATCCGTTTTGAGAGCGTTTTGGCACGCTTTCTAACGATATTGAAAACATTAAGAGATGTTCATGGTAACGACCACGACGTATTAACATTGTTTCGGTACTTATTACTTTTCATATAGCATTTTAGTCACTGCTTCTTAAAATCCGCACGATCTTTTAAACATTTTTTAGCTGAATTTCTTTTCAAGGCCAATGAGTCGTAAGTCGTTGTATGCGTCTTCACATAACCTTTTTGCTACTAATCACAAAACTAGGCTATTTTATTTAAGGAAACGCTACTACTTAAAAAATATCCGGAAATATGACCTTCCGTTGACTTCGACCTGTACCATTTAATTTTCTCCCTGATATCGAATATTTCTGCCCTGTGGTATGTTTTATATCTCTGCAAATAAAGAAGTTATTCGAGTTGGCTGAATTAGGCGAAACATCCTGTACATCGACCGATAATATGAGACATTGTATAATATTTTACGAATCCATCGTTTTAAAAGCGATAACGTTATATCCACGAGTCACTCGGAACGTCGACGCCTCTTAACGTATTTTTATCGTTGCTAACGCGAACGTCCTATTCTTAAATTAGAATCGTGCGCGATAGAATAAGGTGGAACAATTTATTAAGAAGTTCATTAATCTATCTCGGTTTCGTGACTAATAGCGGAGGGTAATTTATTCCTTCGCGAATAAATCAAAGAACGAAGTAACATTGATTATTCAGTACTAAAGAACCACGAATTCCTTCTAACGTATTTACGTAAATTCCCAAATTAACGTAATTAAAAAACAGACGTAACGAGCTTCTCTTCGTCCTCGACGTAATTCCCTTAAATAATTTCGGTGTCTTTGACAGTACGAATTACGGAAAATCACTTCAGCTAACAAACCACGACTCGAACGTTTCATTTTGATGCAATTAGTGACGTAAGTGTTTTACGAGCTCAACGAAATCACGTATAAATATCTACATCTTCCCCGAGTAACGTAAAGAAGAAAAATAAAAAAAAAGGAAAAGAAAACGAAAAGAAAGTCCGATTAAAAATTACCTCGGGATTCTCGAGCATGAACTCGAGATGCTCCTTGGTGGTGTACCATCCCATGAAGATCGGTATGAAGCTGATGAGAGCGGGCAAAATCCAGGCGCTACCGAGCATACAGCCGACGGTGGCCTGTCGCATGATGACCGAGTACTCGAGGGGGCTGACGATCGCGTAGTAACGGTCCACGCTAATGCAGCACAGATGTAGTATCGACGCGGTCGAGAAGTAAACGTCGAAGGAGTTCCAAACGTTGCACATGAATCTACCGAAGAGCCACTTGCCTCCGGACAGTTCGACCGAGGCATTGAACGTCATGGCGCACATGGCGACGAGCAGATCGGCTGCGGCGAGGCTTACGACGTAACAGTTCGTAACGACCCTTAATCGACGATGCCGCCTGACGCTGGCTATGACCAAGGCGTTGCCCAAAACGGCGGTCGTTATGATGCCACCCATTAGAATGCCCTTTATCACAACGACGAAGACGTTCACGTTCTCCGGCAGATTCTCAACGGTCGGATTTTCCACTGGCACCGGTGACGTCACGTTATTTCCGGACGCGGTACTACCGGCACTCGCGTTACCGCCGGCAGTCGTAGCCGTCGGGTCCACTCTCGTTGGCAGACTCGTGCTCACCGCGGCGGCCATCACGTTCAACATGACGGCAAATCAACATGGAGTCTCGCTTTGGCCGATTTCGTTGGAAGTCGATGCACCAACGATCGCCGGTGCATCGATTCTCCTCCTCGTGGTCGTGGTCGTCGTCCTTCTCCTCCTCCTCGTCGTTTTGGTCGCCTTGGTCTTGGTCGTCGCGCCGCGACGACCTCGATGACCATCGACGTCTCCCAAGGACGTGGACGCGTCGTCGTCGCGCGCTCTTCTTCGAATCATCGATTTCGGCAATGCGCTCCACCACGACACCGCGATCGTTGTCCCCTTCGACGAGGCTCGTTATCCTAGATTTTCGAGTGGACACGTGGTCGCGTCGCTCGTATCACGGTAGCACCGATTGCGCTTCGTTGCGGACGCTTCCGCGAGACTTTCGAGCGCGTCGTCGCCTTTCCTTCTCTCCAGTATTCGACGACGGTGTATTTGTGCGTACGTACGTGTACATATGTGTATGCACGAGCCGTTGCGTTTCCGGTCGGTTTTAGATTTTCGTCACGGGGGCGGACAATTTACGATCTTCCACGACTTCTTTCTTTTAACAAAAGTTTCAATATGTTTCGGTAGGTGTCGTTAGTTTCTTCGAAATCATTATCGAAGATGACGATAAATCATGTAAGTAGCGAATAAAATGAGATTTCAAGGAAAGATGAAAGATCGTTTTTTCGGAATTGAGAAATAGAATGGGAAAGGCAGTGTCGAAGGAGAAGCAAATGCTATGGGAAAGTTATCAAAAATGTACGTGAAGTTGATGGTAATCCGAAAACAAATTCAAAACTTTCTGACGTCAAATGACCAAAACTTCGAAATGTTCGAAATGCGAAATTTCAAAGGCAGTTAAATGATAATCGAAAGAAATATGTTTGAATAATTACATTTTCAAATCATTTTTGGAGCCATGAATGACTTGAATGAATTTACGCTTATTTTCTTATAGTCGGTTATTCCCAGTTTTCTTCTTTCGAGTAAACTTAGTAAGCCTATCGGAAGGTTTCTTACTTCATATGGTATCTTTTCGATGGAGTTTCGTAACGAGCCAATTAAGTCATCCGTAGTAAAACGGAGACAAGAGAAAATTTTGCACGAGGCGTCTTTAGTCGCCCATAGTAAGTGAGAATGATCTTTGGTTCGGATTGATATCTCGTTTCCCGTCTATATTTATCCATCTATTTATATATTATATAAAATTGACTTCGTTCTGTGCAATAATGTCTGAATCAATTTCACGTGCATTTTTTATAACTTTCTCATAACATTTTTTTTTATAAAAAAGCATACGTTTATAAAATTGCAGGATCTACAGAAAATTGCCTCTGTGGAATACTAATCGTCCTATCAATAAGACTGTTTAGAAACGAGAGGCTTAGATTTTATTAGAGTATTATCTTGCGAGCTGAGCTTTTAATTTCTTCGGATTAAAAATATAGCAACGTGGCGCATCGTGGAGAGATTAAGACGATGGGAGGAAAGGTGCGACGACGACATGGACGCATTCACAAAACGATTTAAAATCCTTCACGTTGTAGACGAATACGAAATGCGTATGGAATATTGGCGAGAGGCGAGTGCCGAAGCTTTTATAAATTTCGTCGAGAGATTGCGATCGCGCAGAATCGAACAACTTGTTTTCGACGTTCGTCGATGAAATCGTATCTCGTTGATTCTTCGAGGATGTAGTTTAACTACGCGGATCGATTCTCGCGGTTCCATTTCCGCTGCGTGAACGATCAAAAGGGCGAGGAGAGAACGTATGGGTCGATCTTCGAGGTCACGGGTACGAACGTACGAAGTAACTTGGCTGGAATTGCGAGAAGACCTGACTCAGCGTCCCCGTAAATTCGTTTGGCGTGCGAGAGAAAACGCCGCGAAGCGGAAGAACGGCGAATAGGGGCGACGTGCGCGTGCGATCGATCGATATGTGACGTAGGAATCGGCTTAGTTGGCACATCGAACGACGCAAAGACGATACTTGGTGCGTCGAAGGCGGAAGGAAGTTCTCCCTTGTTTCTGGTACTCGTACGATCGATTCAACGAAGCGCGTACGACGTGTCTAGAAGTTCGGTCGATTTACGAACGGGACGAGTAAAAATCGTTCACCGCGAGAATCCTAGAAAATTCTACCTTCGTTCTACGCTCCGATTAAGTTTCCTTATTTTCGTTCGTACATTTACATTGAAGTTTTGAGATAGGTGTAAATATTGCATTTAATTTACGTGTTTCTATGCGTTGGCTTATACATGTTAAAATCGTTCCCTGTGTCGATTAAAGGCGAGGCAGAATACGAGAAACGACGACGACGATTCGTCGTTCAATTTGTCCCGGATAACTCGACTCGTAATTCACAATTGTACATTCCGTGACACTTACAAATTGAATGACTTTTAATAATTTATTACATTCCATTTATCGTTCGTACAAATACCTATGTAGATAATTCGATAAAACGAACAGCAAGGCCGCGAACTACGTACAATTGTTTTCAATGCTTGAAAATAGCACATTGTCACCGATTATTTAAACCGAAACGTTTACAATATTTCATTCATTCTCATAATGCGCATTCGTACGTCCGATCGTGTTGCTCGTGATCAACTAATACGGCCGTCATATATATCGAGATCACGCGGTTTATCGGGAATTCAACGTGACGTTGATATTCGTGATGCGTCAGTCAACGTGTTAAACCGAGCACAACCAAACAAGAAATGTTCTTGCGAGCCAACGATCGCGAAAAGCTTCTCAATTATAAATTTGATTCGTCGATCGTTAATGTCTAGCCATATAGTGTCTGCAACTTTGGAGATAAAATAACTCGTAACTTCATTGCATTCGACACGATCTTTTCTCCTCTTTTCATCGGTCTCTCAATTGTGGAAAAATCCGTGTCCTCGAAAAAGAGAGGAATTTCAATCAAAAGTGGCAGGACCTTCGCATTTACCTAAAGCGCATCGGCCGATCGCACTTTTACCGGATAAATTTCGATCGATCGATAGATCGATATTGCCCTACATTTGGACATCTCGTTTCGCTCGATGGCTCTTTGAGGGAAGGACGCGACGTCGAAAGAACGTACGCCGGATGAAAGGTCCATTTTATAACTGCGACGAGATCGATCGATTTCAGTTGCAAACGCGTTTCTTTAGTGCGGATCGCGCGCGTTGTTCACGATATCATTACACGCGAGATTAATCAAACTTGCGGTTTCATAGATCGCGAATCTTGGTTTACCTGGGAAGGACGCCGTCGCGGCTTAAAACTAATCTGCTTTGGTTTCATAATCGCGACGAGTAAATCAACTTCGTCGTTATTAACATAAACGATCGAACGCGCCTTTGTCGTAATTTTATCATTAGAAATCGACGAAAAACGTAGTCACGATTCAAACGGTTTCATTGTTAACAATGAATACGAGTCTTTGTAAAAAATTGGGCTACTTCGTAACTTTCTTTTATAACGAGTCCGAATCGTGTCAGTTCTTTCAGATGTGAAATTAATACCTTCTTGGCAGCTATATGTTAATACGATTCAGCGTTCCACTATTAAAGCGACTACTTGACCCTCTTTCTCTCGTACGAGCTTGATGATTTTTCTCGTACTAATCATCAATAATAATTCGCTGACGGGCCTATGCTCTGCTTACCTCGATGGAAGTTTCTTCAAGGTTAAAAGATCATATTGATAATTTCTTTGAAATTCGTTTAGAACATTCTTAAGACGAATTGGACGTGAGAAATCCACGCGTCCGTTACGTTCCTACAAACAATTGCCCATAAAACGCAGAATTTCATACTCACTCTTTCATACGTCACAAATTACACGATACCTTTATCCTAACTTGCAAAGATATTATATCTTAATTTTTGTATTCAAATTTCGATGAGAAGGGGAAAAAATATGACTCGCGGTGCTCGTTCGCGCGCCATTCCCGACCTAAGAGTTTCACAATTCTCCTTGTCCTACGTACGGCTTATTCGACGTAATTCTTACCTACGGCGTCTCTCGTAAATTTCATTAAAACCCGATTATACGTACGGGTAAACGGTGTGACGCAGTGAACGTTGGAGAAGCGTAGCCCCCGACTACGAGCTCGTTTGTAATGAAAATTACGCGTGGAGATGGAATTACGTGGCACTACACGGAATTCTTCGCGTCTTTCCATCTGGTCTTCTCTCTCCTCGTTCCTTTCTTTAGAGCGAACCGGAGGTCTGATTATTATCCTAGGCGGCGCCTACCATTCGAGTGCATAGCCGCGTCGCGCATTGGTACGCGTATCGTCCGACCGAAGGAACGAAAGCGCGAGGGGATTCCCCCGGCCTGGATCCTTCGGCCGGCCTTTAATCACGATCTCGCGGAACGATGCGCAAAAAGAGGTTGGCAATTTTTCCGAGAACGCGTTGCCGCGCGTTGTATCCGAGCGGATACATCCACTAGGAAAACCCCCTTGAAAGTAACTTTTAACGAGATTCCCTCCCCATTCTCTAGTCAAGGGAAAGCCAACCTCTCTTCGTTCGTTACGATAGCATCGTAATTTACGAGAAACGAACGAACGAACGAACGGTGGTGGCACGACACGCTTGTTGCTTGGCGATCATACGCGGATTGACGTTACGTCACGAGGAGAACGCTGTAAACGCGTAATATCCTACGATATTGGAATGGACGTCGGAAGAGCGACGTACACCTATTATTTTTATGTCGATTCAACTTTGAAAATTCCGGCAAATAAATTATCGTCGCACACTGCCTTTCACGTCGTTCCACGTCTTTCGCTACTCTTTTCCTTGGGGAAATGCTATTTTACGCCGCGGATGTTCCACTTTTTCTTCTCCTTCGCGAATACAAATTTCCGATTTTAAAGATCGCACCTTGAAAATCTCGCTTCCCCCTCGCATAAATGTCGATAGGGTTTTCAAACCGTGAATAAGCACGAATTTTCTTCCATAATATGTTGATCCGTAAATCATGCGGAAATTTGAATCCTGAGTAATATAAATGTCATCGTTCCGAACGTGGTGTGTGATATATTACCACTACGCATGAAAAAATAGATCGAACGGAGGAAAGCTAAAAGAAATAGCGGTTTTGTAGCTCAAGAAATTGAACGTCACCCTCATATTTTTGAAAAGTTAGAAAGTATAATTAGAATCGAATTGTTTTGATTTTAATGGTTTTTAATTCCACTGAAAAAAATCCTTCTTAAAAGATAAAGAATACTTTTCTTTTTTGTAAATTAGAAATTATTTCATGTGCTAATTATTGCTCGTATTTAGTGAATCACCCGACATACGCGTATTTAAGATAACTTTGTAAAACGTTGGAATTGTTTATCGTTATAAAAATATCGTTCGTTCCAACATAAACCGCTAACTCGAAAATAGAGATAAATGTATTATCGTTATGTATACCGTGACATTATTATGTGATATTGTTCGTGTGTTTAATTATTAGATGTTTTAATGACTCGATACAAATATTTTTTATTTTTGATTATCGTTAATTGCTATTCCAAAATTATATTTATCTATTGGCTTAACTCGTATTGTAAATTTTAAAATGTATTAAAATATTCATATTCTCTTTATAAGTTCCATAGTGCTCGATTATTATGATGTTAATTTTTATTTGAAATTCAATACAATTTTAATGTCATGGCTAACTCTCCACAACTAAGCTCAATCAATCTATAATCCAATCCAGTATCCACAAAATAAAAATGTATTCTACTTTGTGAATATTATTCGATGCATCAGAATTGAAAGTGAAATATAATTTTCGATTATATTACACTCTCTTTCTTCTTACTACTTTTTTTTTTTGTAAAAGATAATGTCGTAATAATGATAAGAAAAGTAAGAATTATTAAAAATTCGTGTCGTTTCAAAATATGATACGATACTACTTTGCAGGGAGAAAAACCATGTGTATATATATCCATGATAGTACTGATAGATGAACCCATCGATGTCAAAGCACATTGGAGACCTTTAAAGAGGCTTTTAACGCTGTCACCAGTTCCGCGGGAGAAACCTTAGGAAGAAATAACTCAACATTTATTAACTTTATAAGGTATTTAAATTCAAGGGAACTAAATAAAGCGTTATAAAAATATCATGCGTTGAAATAACGTTATATCTTGCGTATTATTCAATTCGTTTGCGCGTTACAATCTCAATTGTTTTCAAAATTAATTGGATTATTTGCATTCTATCGTCTCGATTCATTTCAACAGCATGTCAATACGGGTAAATTAATAATAATACGTCAAAATGATTATAATAAGATTACCATTAATTATACATTAACTTACACGATGAAACAAATTTAACTTTCACCATTACATATAATATAAAATAAACTTCGCACGTACGTTTACGGTTCATTTTACTCGTATTTTATAGATATCCTTAAAACGTAAAAAATGGTCATGTGTTTTTGCAATAACGTCTGAATTAATATTCTGAGAAATGTGTTATTTGAATTAACAATTTAATAATAGCTCCCAAGCTAATTATTTTAAAAAATTGCATTTTATTTCGTAATAATTTATTTCTTTACCTATCTAACGATCCGAAATCGCAATACTTTCTTGTAAAGGACATTCTAAAAATGTTATTTCGATATGTTCAATATCTCAAGAAATCGTCAAATTTTTTTCAAAAGAAAATAGTACATTTTAAATAAATGTGACGTAATTCACGCCGTGTTATTAATATAATTTAATAGTCGCGATCGTACGATAATAAGTACATAATTTTCCAAGAAAATCTCGGTAACGAATTTCGCGTCGTCGGCGAGTGCGATCAAAAACAAATGCATGAGAGTAATGAAGTACGATGGATAGCAGAACAGGATGCGGACACGCTTCAACGCATCGACGACCTATTTAACAATAAAAGCCCAGATTTCATAAGTGTCTACAATATCAAATCCAGATTTGACAGAATAATACCACGGCCAAATAGGAGTCTTAAAAATCTAATCTCACCGAAAACAGTTTTGCTATAGAAAATCGATAACTATTATCTACTTGAATACGATCAGACGTTAAGAAGACTTATTAACGAATGGGTGCTGAACAAAAAGTGTCGAATAAAACGAAAAAAATGCATCCGACGCTCTATTTTGAAGGTTGGGGGTTACGTAACGGGTTTTTGTACTTTCCTAGCTGTAAAATTGTCGAAGTTTTGTCGTGCATGGAAGTTTTGCTCTCCCATCCTATAAACGTTAACAAAGTTTCGAGCGCTGTGATATAAAGGATGAAATGATCCTTCCCACCGATGCTCGTTAAGCGAGGACTTAGAACTGGCTACCAATAATCAATGGCAATTAACATACTTCGCAAAGACAGACTGCCAAAGTGTTTCTTGATAATACGCAGATCGTTGTTGCAAACAAATTCGAACAGAACAAAAAATCGAAAAAACAATATAAATCTAAAGATAGATTTTTTAATATTCGACAAACAGTAGTAGCGTACGATTTTCAATATATCACAAGGATTTTTCAACCTAACCAATTCGAGAAGAGATATGAGCCTATAATTGTAAAATTGGTCTAAGTCAAAATTAAAAAAAAATGGGTATCAGTTATTTCATACCACATTATTTTAAACTAAATTAATTCAATGTATCTTCTACGATATTGTCAAAAATGAACTATTAGATAGTGGTTGTTATTTTAACATTATATGGAATTCATTTAGTGTTAATTATGAAAATCTCGAAACAAGAAATATATGGCTTAGACCACTTTCATAATTATGGGCACATATCACGTCGTTGTCAGAATTACTTTCGAACGTTTTCGTAATCCGTATTGTTTCTTGTCAACGAATGACGTTTCGTCTAGCATTATTTCACGTCGGGAAGTATTAGGTTGATGCAAAAGTTCGTTTTATTTTTCTGCCGAGAATTAAAGAAAAATTAAATTAAAAAATAAATTTAGAATAAAGCCAGAAAGGGAACGAACTTTTGCACCAGTCCAATACATCGAAAAAAGAATCACGAAGAAGAACCATCAGTTTTTAAACGAGATATCCAAATAGTATGATTGAACAGCAACGTTGTTATCGCAAAGAAACCGATTAAATGTAAAGGACTTCTAATCGGCGTTTTTCATCATTCTGCATCCACATTTGCATTTTTCGACAGATTCCGACGATCTTACGAAACACTCGGCTTACCGGCATGGGAACACCGATCATTGATGTAGTTCTTCCCCTTTGATCGAACCTTTCTAAGCATTTCATTCTAAGTTTGCGAAGCTATACTCCAAGGATGTAAAATTTTAAAGCGCACCATCGCGTAGAGAACAATTTCCATTCATTCGTCGTCATTATCGTTGACGTTTAGTATCGAGCAAGCACGCTATTGGTGTTCCTTTATTAAGGAATTCTTTAGTCATCCTCGAATCGAACGAGGAAAATACCGATCAATAGGCAGAAGAAAAAGAGAGAAAAAATGCAGAGAGAGAGAGAGAGAGAGAG
>JAITYT010000052.1:2347234-2360116 GCA_025433975.1 Liostenogaster flavolineata
TAACGATGAGCGCGACAGATCCGAATGATTAAAAATATTGGGTTGGCAGTTAAGTGATCGCGGATATTACCTAACAATCTATCATCAAAATCCGCAATCGTTTAATTGCCAACCGAATAAATCGGTCCGAAATAACTCGCCTATTAAAAACCGTATATTTTCGAAATTGATATAAAAAGGACGAATAATATTCCTAATCGCTCGTGACGCTTGGTAAGCACGGGGTAACGAGGAGTCCGTCTGTTCATCCACTCGATCATCCATTCCAATAATACGAAAGAAGAAGAAAAAAAAAAGAAAAACGATTCGTTAGATGCTGATTAGATCGGCGATATGGTAACCTTTCAAGGCTTGCTAATCAGCCTTTTCACCACGACCGAGCGTCTCTGACTATCGGTTGTCGTTAGATTCACACGAAACAATCCTCGATTCGATCGTAATTCGAACGTAAGAGCCCGTAATTTTTGCCGAACTGTTCAAATGCACGCCTCGATGTGTACGTTCGTCAACTCGCTCGTCCTGAGCTGGTTGTTTACGTGCAGTTCGGAAGACGCGTTGCTGTGCACGAGGTCCTGCTTCCTGTGTACCTGGCGCAGCTCTCGTACCGGTCCGATTGCCGAGCAGCAACTCTCTAAGGTCTTCTTGAAGGCGGCTCGGAATTCACGATTGAAGTAGGCGTAGATCAATGGATTGAGCGCGCTGTTGAAATAACCGACCCAAAATACGACCGCGACCACGACGTCGCCGCTGTCGCAGCTGTCGCAGAGCGCCGTGATGATGTACCTGTCGACAAACGAACAAATACAGGTTCGTACGTTTCGTTATTGTTAACTTATTGGCACAAGAGGTGACGTTTCGAAGACGACATCACTTTCGTATGTCGTTTTCGAGGTTGACTCAGACTTCGAGGTGGTCTCAAAAATGCTTGGTATCGACTTCGACGAACGATGGAAAATTCGCGATCTTTCTATCGATTTTGTTCCGTTTAAATTTATTAGTTCAAAATGCTCTTTTCATCCTCCATAATTGCAATAATGATAATATGATAATAACGTCGACAAGGATTTCATTTTGATTGCATTCAAATGCGTTAATGCGTTAAGAACTCCACTTTATTAATATTAGTTCTTTGATCGTAAGGCATCCATCATTTTGACATCACGTTTGAAAGCGTATGAATCAGAATATTGTATGAATCGAAAAGACTTAGAGATTGATCTAAGAATTTTAGATGTAGATTCGATAAAGCGTAAAATAACAGATCAGTGCAATATATGTAGATGTCCCATATGCACAGTTGGAATCAGCTGTGAAGTATTATCATTTAAACTTCACCATAACGACGAGATTAAAATTCGGGAATCCATAAATAACATTAATATATTTCTGTGTGATTTATTTCTACTTTGACTAATATCACTTTTTAATAATTTGCCATCGACTAAATCGATCGTCTAATTTTGAAAACATCCAAACGTATTACAGTATACCACTTATAATTGCGGAAACTCATCACAGATGTGTTGGAACGTAAAAATGAACGAGTTTATCTTTATTAAATCAAATCCCACCAAAATGTTGGAATTTACTTTTTCCATTACCTAAATCCACAGATGTATAATCAATGAGCATAAATCCTGTCGTGTCCTGGTTTAAGTTCGAGTCGCCACGGCGATGGAATTCGTGAAGAGCCAACCTCTGCTCTTCGACCATTACGACGCATTGTCCATGAAATAACCATTTCACGATTTTCAGAGAAAATCCCTCGAATATGTACGCGTATATCTATCGAACCTCGCGACATTACCGGGATTTAACGAACATCTGACTCGCCATCGCGAAGTACTCCTTGTCATGTAAAGTATTTTAAATGACGCCACAATCGGATGGACAACAATTAGGAAACCGAGGAGGAAACGTTGAAAAAGAAGTGGAAGATAAAAAAGAAGAAGTAGTAGCAGTGGTAGATCAATGAAAGCAACCCTTTATAATAGCGAATGTCCTCTCGTTAAACGCAAACCAGTAACTTGGAAAAGTGGCTTGACCTTAACACTTGTCCATCTATTTATAGGAGAAATGGAAGATGAGCTCGACGCGTATAATTGATGCGTATATGTTAACCAACACATGTTATGTTAACTAATACGTTTCGTACACATTCGAAGCGAAAAATTCATCATGAGGTCGCGACGATCATGAGACACGTACTTCGTTGCAAAGTACTGATATCTATGTTCTTTGCATGATATTTTTGTGAAAACGCGATAGTTTTATCTGTCGCTTCTTTGCTTTCCCTTTTTTTTATACTTCCTTTTTATACCAAGCCTGCTTTCATCGATTAGCACGTGACGTCTCTGAGCTTATAATAAAAATCATATTACGTAAAAGGGAGAAAGTTGTCGATAATTATCGAACGTACTGTCCTAATTACTGTGGAATCAAAACAAAATTGGGCGTCAGATATGATTCCTAAACAATAAAATGGCTTAGCTATTAAATTAGCAGATATCTCATAAGTAATGTAGGTGGGTTAACGTGACTATAAAACGAATAATAATATTAAATGTTATTGTTCGTTTAGTTATACTAAATTATATATATATCGTTAAAGTATTTTTCTCAAAATCGACTTCTTATTAGAAGATTTATTTCTCCCTGATTTAACATAAGTACGAGTTAAAACGAATAAATATATCTTGAATATATCCATGAAATAGACATATTGAATAAATATATACTTTGACGAGATGCAATATTCATCTTTTAAAGGAAAAAATGTGATGTACGGGATTCGATACTATCGTTGTATCATCGTTATCTCGTAAATGTCAATTACAGATGATTGATTGTCACAGAAAAAAAAAATGAAAATAAACGAATAATGTGCTGAATAAAATTTCAATAAATTGAAGTATCTTCTGTTACTTCGTGGACTTATAGAATTTTATTGAGAAAATATGTCCGTACGTTGCGTAAATATGATCAGCACGAAACTTTTAAATCGAATGAATGGCGTTGTATGTGCCATTCACGTATATTGACTTTTTAAGTTTGTTGTATCGATATGATTCGTCGATAACTATCGTTCATAGTTACAGCAAAAGTAAGAAAAATCACTATCGATACAACTTTTAATTTAACTAGGAGTTTTCCAAGAACAGACGCTAACTATTTTTCGAAGATTGCAAAGAAACGTCTTTTCAAATCATTCCCTGAAAATTTAAACATTTCGATCATACGTAAATAGATAAAGAAACGCTGTTCAATTGCTTTAATTATGGGCAACTGGAAAAAAAGTGCAAATGTCCTAGCTTGGCTCTGTACCCTGCCTTAGCCCTACGATTACTTTAACACTCTCCCCTTTGCTTTAAAGCATCGAACGTAGCGACTCTTTAAATATGTGGGTCGTTTGAGAGAATCGAAGAACCACGAGAGGAAAAAAGGTAGGTCAAGGGTTGCCCGAGCGATCAGAATGAAGCGCGAAGTCAAAAGCGCGAAGTATCAGTTTCTTTTCCATGGTGAAATAGCGAATATGGAATAAGATCAATCACGATGATCCCTTCTCGATTCGTGAATTTTTCGAGTTGGCACCAGTAAGAGAATCACGCGCTAGCTTGAAGGATAAACTATCACTAGCCTTTTATCATTGTTCGAATTAACTCAATCGTTTAACCTTGACGTCGTCCCTACGTACGAACGAACGTACGAAGGACTTGTCGTCGTCCGCCATATAAAGCGAAGTCAACTAGGTCGAACGGATACGAAAGAATAGATCAAAGGATATCGTTATGCTTCGAAAATGAAAGAAATCCATATCACTATTCGAAAGCGTGCCGCAGACGAGAAACGGTAGCGCGGCGGAGACGAGGCAAAGGCGAGCAACGTGAAAGATGACGGAAATAATGCCAGAAAGATTCAACAAAGCCGTCGGTAAGAGGAGGCGTCCGGGAAATCGTCGCTTGCCTAAAGGAATATGAAGGACTCCACCAAACTGGTGGGCGGTTGCGGAAAAAAAGTAACTGAATGAAAAGGAAATTAAGAACTCCGCCCGCTCTGAGAAGTTTAACAAGTAGAAGTTGTATAGTAGTGTGTTTGTATGTGTCGTGTATGTACACGTAAAAAAGAACGAAGCGAGATGAACAAGAGAGAAATAGCAAAAGGTTGACAAACTCATCCACATACGTGTGTATAAATGTGTCCCGCAAAAAGCTTTACTCGTGTCTTTTTTTCGTCGCTCTTGTTTCGATGTTGAAACTGTCCTTCATAAAAGAGCTTTGCAGTCCGTCGTTTCATTTCGTGCATTCCAATTTTCTTCTCCTTATCTTAATACTTCGCCAACTCTGTTTCTGTACAATAGATCGCATTATTCTTTCTGCGAGTACATATGAAATATAGGAAGTGCGCATCGATATTTTATAAATGAGATTCAGATAATAAGATAAATTATGAACAATTTTGAGACGAAGAGTTCGATTTTAAGTCTGCGATATGCTATAGATTTTTTAATGTTTCCAGATTCAGTTTCTAGACGATACATACCTAAATTTATTATTCATCTTGTCATAATTTACATAATATGTATGTATTTATGACATAATATGTCATTATTTGAAAATCTTAATTCGTAGCGTCGAAATTTTTCCGACTTCAATGGTCAAACAGCCATGTTTCTGCAACTCGATGGTTCTTCACTCCAATGAAGATTGCTAACTTAAATATAATCTCTTATCTTATTATCCGGAAAAAATTAGGTGCACCTAGACTTCGGAGATATCCATATATAATATCTAATTTGTGACGTCATTTATCGCAGTCCATCTCGGAGCCTTTAATAGATCATCTAATAACTTAAACGAACTTATTCTTGAAGTTACTTCAAGTTCTACTTGAAATTAGCACACTGTTTTCGAGATCGTTAGTTACAAATCTAAAGTCAAATTTACCCTAAGCAAAATGGCAAACGACGAACAAAGATGAGCAAAACTCACGAATGAGTCGAAGATCAGAACCTTGAGTTCGGTTGGATAATGACGAGGTCAAGCTCTGTATCCTGGGAATTCTCGTCTTCGTCGTAATCGTCGATCTCCTAGGAAGTAGAAACATGATGTTTTCAGTGGCGAAGTTCGTACCACTTACACAGCTCGTTTCCTCGTTGTCGGTTATCGATAGGATTAACCTCGTGACCCGATGAGACGGCTGGAGCTTCTGCTTTCTAAGGTGGCCTACTGCGAAATCCTCGATACCAGTCTTTGGAAGGTGGGGAACCAATCCAGAAGAGCGACGGTGACGACGAAGGCGACGCGACGACAGATAGGAGTATGCGCGCGAAATAGCCAGCCAAGGCGAACGTATGGGCACGAACGCGCTATCAATTTGCCGAACCGTCGATATTGCATTAAGTTGGACACACGCGTACAGATGCAAGCGCGAAGAACGCCGATGGCCATGGGTACTTCACGAGGTAACGTTCCCTCCAACTCGCACAGCGAACGATTACCGTCGAGGTTTAACGTGCTTGAATTTCTATGGTCTATAAATTCGTCGAAAAGGAACGAGTTGGTCGATGTTAGCGACCATCTAAGATTGGTTGCATTTGATGTGGCCAGAAATACGCGATTGTCTTAAATAGCCTTATTTTTGAAGTTTGCCTTGTTAAAGTCTATTTGTAGTATCTCCGTTTTCTTCGGTATGAAATATTCGTGAAATTGACGTAGCAGAGAAGATATGTTCGTTATGATAATTTTGTAAAATGTAGCAGCTGAATTTTTAGATTGTTTTTTTTCAGAAAGAGAAGAGATGCAAAAAGAACCGATCGAACCAAACCAATTTTGTTTTGGCTACAATATAAGTTTAGAAGAGTCGTCGAGATTCTTTAACAATTGATTTGGATAAATAATATGCTTATTAACCGCTTGTTATTGAGGATATACATTTTTTTTTCACTTGTAGAAAATGATAAGTAAAAAGAACTAAGCTCTTAATACTTATTTTAT
This sequence comes from Liostenogaster flavolineata, assembly GCA_025433975.1. NCBI lineage: Eukaryota > Metazoa > Arthropoda > Insecta > Hymenoptera > Vespidae > Liostenogaster > Liostenogaster flavolineata. The sequence goes on from JAITYT010000052.1 coordinate 2,353,228, forward strand.
CTGTATTTATAGTACAATTCGATTTGAACCAAAATAAAAGGTTTAAATTTATGTGAAGTTTCGAAATGTACAAATATTCGAACGCGTTGTTTCATCGAAAATGTCCTTTAGCTATTTTTCTATTTTCGACCCATATCTCTAGTTCGTGATCGAGAATGATCGTGCTGATGATATTTACGCGTATAGACAGGTATTGGAAGAGGCGATTGCAATAGATCTAGCTTCAACCTATATACGTGCACCTACACATCGACCTTCAGGGGAACCACTTGAGATCGTTCCGGCGCATTACTTTTCCACTAGAAACTATCGACCGGACTCTATATATGCGAATCTTGCCTCCTTACCGCATTATAGCACCCTTAGGAATTTTGCTGCAGAAATATTGTCACGCAACACGGCGATCATCTCCGACGAAACTAATATCCGATCAACCATCGAAATTGCATTTTTTGGAGAGAAGTGTTCTTAGAAAATCCTTATTAAATTTGAGATCGCAATGTATTGTATACGTTCGATTCGTTTAAATGGATATTCAATGGGAGAATAATTTGATTCGTGGGAGAAGAGATGTTGGTGCCAGAATTAAGAAACGTCTATCTGTCGGCATTTCTTGTTTACGATCGTCGCAAAAACAAAAGCGATGTTCGTATTTACGAGTTATTTGGTCTCTTACAGTTTGGCCAGTCTAACAAATTTACAACCCCAAGCGCACATGTACAGTCTTGCCCTCTTTAAATCGTAATATCATAAGTAGAACTTTAAACAGACACTAAGCGACTAATTTAATTTTGTACGATACACTTTAAAGCAACAGTATAACGACCTTCTCGTTGAAATCTCGCTCGATTAAAAATATATTGTTAAATACGTTCATAGAATATAACATAAAATACGAAGCAATTTACCAGAGGAAGAAAGGGAGCCAGCAGGCCAGAAATGCTGACATGATGATACCAAGCGTCCTGGCGGCTTTTCTCTCTCGTTTCATCTTACTGCTATTGGTGATCGGTGGTTCTTCTGGCGGAGGATCGGGCGATGATTGGTCCACCGTCGGTAATGATGTCAGTCCCGCGGATATTCCACTGAATCGCAGATGTTTGTTCAAGAGGGCTGCAGCGACTTTGCTCCTGTAACAAGGAAATCACTTCCAATAGTTTCTCATTGATGAGAGAATCTCTTGTAACATAAATCGATACATAGAAACACTAGAAGAGCAAATACAATAACTGCAGATGATTTTTATTCCTTGTTTTCATCAGATTCTAATCTTATGGCCGATCCATCAAAATACAATATATAATATGTACTCCGTCAAAATAAATGACGTTAGCATGTTCGCCTTTCGAACGTTGTAATTGATTGCAAGAAAGGCGACTTAAATTGTTATTTAATAACGCTTTCGCAGTGTGTCAACTCATCATGTGAGCATTAGACTAGCCTTAAAGTACAAGCTCAAAAGACGCTTTCGATCAAGGAACGGCCTAGTTTGCTGAGATTAAGCGATTCATTTAATAGTCATTTTACCTATATTTTTTAGACTCGTTGCTTTCTATAGTTTCTACACTTTTCGTGTAAAAACGATTAATACGAATAATGCGTCCACCGAAATAAATAATTCATTTTATATTCTTTATAAAAAGAATAAAAGTAAACGTTAAAAATAATTCGAGGATATAGATTTTTGTGTAAAGATGAATGAATAAGTATGCATTCTTCGATTGGATATGTATACGTAAGTCATTTGCTTTACAAGCTGAAGAACTTACTAGTATTTGTAATTGCTTTATCACGACAATAATTAATGCATGCAGTTTCAGTTGTAATAATGTTTTAAAAAAGGATCAAAATGCTGGGTGAATACATAAGAAATAACAGCCATGTATAAACCAGTAGTATTGTTTACTTCTTCATTCTAATTACAAGCAATTTTAAACTTTTTACAAAGCGTACATTTAGTCTTCACGAATTATGGACAACTTTGTTTTAATTATATAGACACGTGAATATACACCATTCGTAACCGAAGGAATGAAATTTATCTCTCATAAAAAGTTTTAAAATAATAAATACGAGACTATAATACGAAATATTAAATAATGTACAAAATTATACGTACAGAACCTTTATTAATATAAAATATAAAAAATTTCCAATTTCAATATAACAATTTTTATACAGTATCTCAGTCGCTTTTAATGCACTAATTTGTTTTATTCTTTTTTCAGGATAACGAATCTTCGAAACATTACCGATATATAATATATTACGCCTTTTCGTATTTTTGAGACTATTTATCTGAACGTGCGATATTAATTGATTGGTGTATGTACAGATTTGCCCGCGTGGATAGTAACGCTGTTTAGTGTAAACTGATATATTCATAATTAATAGCTTCATCGACTTCACGTAATATCGGTCAATCGTAAATTTCACGTTTGCAGATTGAACTACCTGTGCTAACCAGTAAGTACATCGTATCGTGTAACAAGCGTTAGTTACGTACCAATTTGTGAATCGTCAAACGTACAATTTTGTGTTTCCTATTATTATTACCATGAAATCTAAATTTAAGTAAAAATTTCTTGCAAGCGATCTCTCTCTCTCCTCTCTTCCCTTCCTTTTTCTATGTCCGATGAAAAATCCCAACCTTCAACGAATGGAATGAAACTTTTATAGTTCGAAACATGTAATAACATGGACTCTCTGCTGTCTTGAGCAGAATTCAAATACGTGGAGAAGTATCGTAATACGCACGAGACATCGTTGAAATATTCGTACAAGGAACCATCGGTTTTGTTAAATTTGCAAGTGGACACTTTAAAACGCAACTAACAACGCGCATCGCTAGAAAATGGCTCGATACTAGGGAGTAGGTCACCTCGGACGGATGGAACATGCGAGACAGAGTGGCGTAACGATGTATAAATCTTGCATCCTCGTGTACCAGCAAATAATAGACACATCCCGCTAAGCCTTCTGGTATTGGTATTAAAATAAAATCGAAGGAAATAGAAATATTTTGCACCGATACAAAAGAAATCCGAAGATGATACCGGAATTGATTGTTTCCGCATTTCGAAACTTTTCCCCTCATTCACGCGACCTACGATCATCAATAATATTCTGACTTGATTAATAATACGCGAAATACTGAATATATTTGGCTTGGAAATTGTTCTATTCGCGAAACGTCGTTTAGATGAAGAAGTTATTAAATATGTGGTTGCATTCTGTAAATTCTATTATTTCAAAGAAACGTTATTAATGATTTTCTATCGCGACGTAACGTTACTCACTCATCTACTTTCATGACGTTCACGAATGGTCTGTACGGTATATTCGGAAGCGAAATCCTTGTAGTCGTACACTTGACTTGAATGATCGATGACAATTGAGAATGTCAAGGTAACGTATATCTGAAGTTTTCTTCTTTCGAAACTGTATATCTTCTTTCTGGTCGTTGGCTGCTTCGCGCACACGCATACTTTGCAACTCGTGCAACGTTATCGATCCAAAATAACCAGTAGCAGGAACAAGAGGCAAAATCATTAACCGTCCGACCGCTTCGCATATGTTTAATAAAGCATCGCAAGATGCTGCTCGTATTTCGTTGCAAATTGTTAAAATCGCAATATCGGAGTAAATTCTGTTTAATATTAAAACCTCTTTAACGACTTTTTCTTCTCATAGCTGCTTTTAAGCGATTGCCAGGGAACATATGAAGTCCGAGTTGCGTAGGCTAATAGTAAATTGATTTAAATTCGTGATCGTTACTAGTAAAGTCGACGAGATATTATAGAGCACCGCATCGTTAGAAATACGAATCACATTGACGATCGTATCGCTTAATTTTAATATTCATGTAGGAAACTGATTCGAGAAGTTGAAACCCATAAATTCAACTAAGAATAATAATCATTATATTGATTTATGTTTCTACGTTCTCAAAACGTCTAATTTGTTTTTTATGGTATTTTACTACAAGTTAACAGAAGCTAATTCTCAGAATGACAGTTCAATCCATCCACGTAGAAATATAATTCTCATCCCTATAGCCGTCACAATATAATTTTTAGGACGTCGGCAGGAAGTGCTATAATCGTTATAAAGAAATATTCAAAACAAAATATTCGTATTATCCGTATCCCAAAATCGGGAAATTGGCGGCAGATGGGTTAAAAATCAGAAAATAACGATTTCTTTATTTACGCGTCTCGTGTTTTGACGATTTTATAAGTTTAGAAAGCTACGATGGCTTCGAAGCCATTCTTGTTACTATAAACGAGAGACTCGTTGTTACATACCAAATGACCATTCTTCTCTTTCTTCTTTCCGTCGTCTCGGCTTTAAGATCACGATATTCGTCGTTCAGTTCTTATCAGAAGATTCGCGGCATGATAAGAGAGCCAGTTTGACGTAACGTCGACATACGCGCATACACAATGAAAAATTGAACAAAAGTGAATACGTTCATCCAGTTGATGCGTCCTTTTGTATCACGAATGCATAACCGAGGGTGGCACGTATATACATGTATGTGTTAGTTGTGTGGGCGTAAGGAAAGACCACGTAAAATATATTCCTTCCGCTTTCATACGTAAATACAATGATGCGTGACATGAATGTCGCATTAGGAAGTCGAGAAAAATCGAACGATCTTTTACTTAGGATTTTCGAAACGCGTTTCGATACGTGTTTCCGAATAATGTAAAATGATAAAGCGATCATGTCGGATGATAAAGGAACGACATTAATATTAACACTAGTTGAATACTGTCAAGAATATGCATGTATTATAAATCTGATTATAAGGAATGCATCAATCCAATAAAAAATTTAGTTCTCGTCGTTAACAGAGTAGATAGTAATATCAAATCCAACTATTATTTTAAACAAGTATTCGTATCAAAATTATACAAATAAATATTATACAATATAAAAAACGTGTATAAATATACGCTTTAGGTAACGTTTCGTTACTTAAAAAAAAAAAAAAAGAAAGGCCTAATCATCGTGAATCGGCAGTACTGTAACTGCGAGCATTCATTCACTGTCGATTTAACTTCACAGGGAATTTTCAGCATCTTTTCAATGAGTTTTCCGATCGCTTAGCTCGAGGGCTATTTCCGTGCTTTTCGAATAGCTATCCAGAGCTTTTCTTTCGAACTTCCAGCGAGTTCTAATCCCTTTTCCTGGGGAAGTTCCATTTAAAACAAGATCGGTCGATCGAGACGGCTAATTCGCGACACAGATTTCTCGTATCGCATCGCGAATTACAACATTCATCCGTGTGCGACATCCAACGCGATATGATTCTTTATTCCGTAGGACGAAGCCTCGCATGAGACGTACGAAGCTCTAGGAAAACCGTGCGACGAGTAAATACGAGCACGCTTACGATACGTCGGGTCACGAGATCTTCGTTGCCGTCAAGCGACAGAGTAGTAGAACCAGTAATGCTTTCTTTCATTTTCTAACAATACGATTATTGCTGCCAATACAATATATTTACACCAATGCAACATATTTACAGTTGAGCTGCGATAAATCTTAAAACAATGTTCTACAGTGTTGAAAAAATCAACTAAAGGCTCTACGTCGAACTCTCGTAATCTTCACAGTTGACTCATTTTCCATTTTACTTAGTAGTATTGTCAGTTGAACTCCTATAGTAACTGTGTATCAATCGGGAAAAGTTTGAGTATATAGTGTACGGAAAAGGCAGGAGAAGAAAAACTATACAACCTATTGCAGTAGAAGCAATAATGCGAATTATGAGGAATGGCAGTGCGACCGCAGTTGGCGTGACGAGTGCGAGTTGAATCGCACGGAACAATACCTTGTAATAGATTTCGTGGAAAAAATAACGAGAAAGCGCAACGATCGCTAGTGCAATGTCGACAGCGCTCTTTATCGTCGTTGCTTGTCACAGAAGCGTTGCCTTTCCGTGCTGGTGGCCACTTTGCTCGCGAAAGTGTCGAATGCACGCTAAACGATCGACGATACGTAGGAGTCTCGCGATGCCGTGACACGCGAAAGCCGTGGAGTTCTTAGCGATCGTTTACGAGGAACGAGGAAGCGACGATTCGTAGGCCGATGAAAATGTGCCCTAAGTTAAATGTCGATGTCGTAACTAACGAATGGTTCACTGTCAATTTTTGTGTAAACACTTTGTCGTTCTATCGCTTTTCTCGTTTAGATTTCTACGACTTTTTTATCGTTTTTTTTTTTACGATAGTTCCCTCGTTAAGGAAGAATTTACGACGGTCTGACTACGCACGTCTATAACTACTGTCGAGTTATGACTAATTTTGTGGTGGCAGATTCGACCGTTTCTACGCTCGCAGGTGGTAATCACGACGTCTTACGTCGAGCAAGAGATACACGGCGATAGATTCGTGTTCCTGTCTCCTATCAGGAACACCTTAATCGCGAACTGGTAGGTGCTGGTGGCAATGCAAAACGTTAGCACGAAAGCGCGATCCCGAGATCAAGTGCGTTCGAAATCGGCCAGTTGGAATTAGTTACAGGACTCGAGTTTCTGCTTTCCAAGTAATTTCTCCGTGGGAAGATGTATGCCACGGTACGTCTTCCTTCCAAAACCGACGGTGGTTAGTCGCCAAGTTGCTTCGGCAATCACAGCGTCATCGGTGCAATTTCTAGGCTCCAAGATTTCGTATCCGCTCCGCCCTCCTTTGAACGGAAGTACGAATTCGAATGGTTGGCTTTCCGTCAGATGGCGGCCGTTACTCGACTTCGCGTTCGTCAGCTGAAATTAAGCGGAGCGCCATGAAAACAAAACAGGAGGCCTACCTTTCAGAAGGTATTCTGGACTGTTTTTCTTATTCATTTAGAAATCCAAGAGAAAGAGAGAGAGAGAGAGAGA